>VZTL01033843.1:39067-50224 GCA_013400535.1 Scopus umbretta | reverse complement strand
AAATCTTTTTCCAAAGGCATTCTGAACAAAAATAGGAAGAGACGTGGATAGCACGGAATGCACTTACACTACACATACCTTTTGGTGGGTGTGCACTCTGTGAACATGTCTCTTCTTATTCAAAGAGCTGGGGTTTTTTAGATTAAATTAGTCAGCTAAGAAATTAAGGGAGAAGAATATTTTCTTGTGGGAGCCCAAACGAAATAATTTAATGCTTAAATGAAAACATGAAAGGAAATTTCTTTTGGATTTAAATATTTTGCAGTAGGAAGGTTTGATTTAGACATGAAATTCTTAAAAATATTAAAATGAAAGTAAGTGAAATTTGGCCTTGAAAAACTGTTAGATTAAAAAAAAAAAAAAAAACGAAATAAATAATTTTTATATATCATAAACTAAGATATTGTTAAAATGGTCAAAACCAGTTACCAATTTTGCCCCAAATGCATACAGAGATTTAATTGCTTTGTTACAGCAGAATATTTTGGCCAAAATCAGTCCAGCTTGACTTTAGTAACAGTGGGATTCTGATGATCAACCAGATGTGCTACCATAATCTTTGAACCAATTTCGCAGATGATTGCCAGCCTACCGAATGTTTGATCAAACCCAATAACATGACCTTGATTTTACATATAACAGATATTCAAAGATGTGGTTGCTTCTTTTCTTTTCTTATGAGAAGATGGGGGTAGAGATGCAATTAGTGTGTGCATGGGAAAACTCTGTGTACAAGAAGTCAAAGTTTTTTGAAAAATTGGTCCAGTAACAAAATTGTTACCCATAACTACAAGCACTGGCATGTAATATTAATTATTTTTATCTATCCTCTTCTCTTGGTTATCGGCACCCACTGAAAAAAAGACTGCCTTCCCAACATGAAGGGAAAAAATTCGGAGGTACAATCCTGGTCTTCACTCATTTTCTGTCCACTCCTATTACAGATGAATGTCATACAGATCAGTAACCCCTGTCTGTGGGATCTGATCCTTAGATTAAAATAATCCTGTGGAAATCCATATCTCCTCTTTTCTCAAATGGCTCATTCTTTTTCATGCCATCCTTCCACTTCACAAATATGTTTCTGCTTTTTGCAAGATGCTATTTGCTTGTGGTTGCTATTTTGTTCATTTTTAATGATTTCTTGAGAACACGGTTCACTAGATCCTACCAAAATATTTTAGTCCCTGTGTTCCATTAAATTCTCTGTCAATCAATTCAAGATTTTATTTTTGAGTTTTAACTTTTTTCCTAAGAAATTTAAATCTTACATTAAAATAGGAGGAAAAAATAGAATAGAAACTGATACCAACCTATAACTAGAAAGGTATATTGAGAATGTGTTAACATGATATTGTCAGACATTTATAAACTTCTTCCAATGAACTTTGAATTACCCTGGTCCTTTCATATTTTCCAGTTAACATACATACAGCTGCTCTGCCATGTAATCAACTGATTGTTACACAAGCATTTGCTAAAGCTATGACAAACTCAGATTTATGAGGTCAAAAAGTTCAAACTTAATCCATTCAATAGCTGCAATTTATCGTCTGATGATAATTGTATACACAAACATTGTAATGATTTAGATGACATAGTGTAAAGATGAAATCCGTTTATTTTAAAAGGGTTTCTAACCCCTAAAATACGTTGCCATGAACACTTTTCTAGGTCCGCTTTTAACAACATAGTTATTATTGTTTTATTGATCAGGATTTTATTACTGATTTGACACTTATATTTCACACTAATCGAAAAAGGTGTAATTTTTCTACAAGAATAAGACTGTAATTAATTATATCATTATTGTGTTTTCAATTCCTTCCATTTACAGGGGCCTAGAAAAGAGTGCTTAATTTATCATACATATATTATAAGGAATATGTAAACCTCTTTAAACAGACAGAGAGCATGATCCTTTTGGAGATGATGGGATATGACAGAGGCACTATATTTATAGATTCTTACCTCTATAGTGACCTGATTTTATGGTGACAGCTATTGTGGTAGGGGATAGTAAATTAGCAACTTAGAAAGCTTGGGTATCTAAAACTATTTACTATTCATTACTTTGATAACACTTACTAGTGGTGGTTCTCTGATACCTTCAATGGATAAGAAAACACCCTGCAGAGAGCAGAGAATGGATGGTATGGCAGAACAACGGTGTTACGCATACTACATCATATGTGTAATTTTATGTATGTATTTATACACACGCATACCCTCAGTTCACAAGTTTAGGAAACAATCACTACAAATGGACAGCAGCTGTATTCATCAATTTCTTCTAAACATAAAACACGTTAGTGATTGTAAATTTCAGAGAGACTCTAAACCAAGTAGCTAAATGTGAAATTTAAATTGATCTTTGGTTTATTGCCATTGATTTTGTCAATTTTCTAAATGTAACAGTGTTCACCACTGGGAACAGAAACCTGTATATATATCAGAAAAATTTATGCTTTCAACCAACATAAACTTCACAGGAGGAATGACTGTCCTAGCTGTATAAAATAAAATGCATGTGAAGTGAAGGATTTTCTTCTCTAATTAGATACTGTATTTTTTTTAACATCATGTTAGTAAATTTACCACATAAATTTAAATGCTATTAGCAATATTGCTTGCCCATATTCAGTTCAGTTTCCTTTCTATAGATTTTCACAAGTACTTTGTGATAATGGTAGTAACCCATATGTCTAATTCACATGTACAAAAAACATTATCAGTGCTCACAGAAACATGCCTCTGAAGTGGTTTATGAAAATGTCAGCATAAGCATAACCTAAGCTGGCAGATACTTGTATAACTCTAATGCTAATTATTGTTTTCCCAATTAAAATACAGTAGAACTACTTTTTCATACTGTAGTACCCACTTAGCCCATGAGTCCCCAAACACTGTGCCTATATGCAGCTTCCACTTGTGAGTCGGGGTTGCTAAAACTGATGTAAGAAAAAAGATCCTGCATTTTCCAGGCTGCTTCTCTGAGTGACAAGTGTGGGATTTTGCTCACTGATGTAGCCGAAGTGCTGTTTCACTTAACACTGGGAACCGCCCTCATCAAACCTAGCTTGATCAGTTAAAGAAAATAGCACAACTGTCACAGAACGACATCCTGAGTGTATTTATTTTCTTAGGATTCAAACCAAACCACTCGCAAACTTGTTTCATGAACATTAAATATGGGGTGGGGAGGGGGGAAGAAAACATACAACTGTTTTAAAACACCAAGTGAAATAAAATCAATCGCTGAGCTCATTTTGTGTTAATAGTTTTCAAATGCCTTCATTGTTTCACTGTTCTTAAGCAACACTCAAGACAGACACATATATAAGGCTTTATACTGCCAGCCTCAAGAAAGGTGTTTTTTTTTTTCTGGTATAATGTCTGGTAAGATAGTACACAAAAACTTTTGCCTTAAAAGATACCGTCACTTATCTTAGCATTGTAATTCGTTGGGTGGTGAAACGATGCCCCTCATATTAACATATCTGCTACATATGCATAGTCAGTCCATTCACAGGAAAACAAGTTTGTTTCCTTGAAAAGTGATTTTTTAAAGAACTTTATGACCCTTACTGTGTTTTAAGAGCATTATAAGCCAACCTGAAATATGAGCACAAAAAGAGAGGAATGAATCAGTAACACTTTCTGTTGTTCATATGCACATGACAACACAATGAGCCTCCAACATGGGGGCAGCAGCCAGAGCTGCTGCTCTTCACAGCCACCCCCCCAAAACGGCTTCAGGGACACAGACCAAACACCTCACTTGAGGAGCCAGCAGCAGTCCCCTGCTGGACCTTCACTTGGAGGTACACCAGTTCCTCCTGAGGATGGAGCAGCTTGTGGGTTTTCTTCCCTACAAATGGGAGACAAGGTGAAGAGATGCTGGTGTTGCCTCCCTGCACTGGAGATGATGGCCAGGAAGTAAGTCCCAGTACTGCCCAAGTGTGACCTGTCCCACCTGTGCCACCTCCCTCAACACTCATCAGCCACCATGCCAGGGATCTGACAAACTTTGGGGGAGGATGACTGGGGTGCAGTTCCCCCAGGCGAAGGAGATGTTTCCTGGGTGCAGCTCATTAGCAGAGAGGGGTTTTGCCAGTGCCAGCTTGAGGCATGACTCACTGCTCCGCTCTTCTGCAAACAGAAGTGCTGACTCTATAAAATGATTTGCAAACAAATGCTTACAGGGATAATAATGAATCAAATGCAATTCCAAACTATACCTAGCAAGGAGAGACTTTTCCAGCTGTGCCACCGACAGTGCCTGACCCACTGTCCTTGTGGGGTTCACCCTGGGAGCACATATGGAAATGGTTAGTACCGTCAAGGCTAAGTCAGCTCTTGGCATCTGCAGAGGCAAAACTCGCTCTTCACAGCCACCAGCTTTCTATGCCTCCTGTATTAGGTAGGAGGTGAGTAGGATTTTCAGTGTTATAACGCTTTAAACTCTTGCTTCCATTACATATAAGTAATCAAGTCCATTACTGGATGCAACTCACAGATTAACCTAAATATGGTACTTTTCCCACCCCTGGCCATACATCAAAGGCAAACAGCACAGCTCCCTCCAACCCAGCCTTTGGATGAGGGTTTCTTTTGCAAACAGATTTAAAAAAAAAAAAGTTTGGTTGCAAAATGCTCCAAGTAGAAACTGCCTTATGACACAACTAGCCACGAAACATTCCTTTGGCCCCATCAAAGAAGCAGAAAACAGAGTTCCCCAGATAAAGACACTTGTGTTTGGAAAGACCCAACAGACAATGCCATTATCTCCGATTCCTCCTGGGTGGGCCACTGCCACCTCTCCTGCACCTCTTGATACACACACTTCCCTTAACACAAACCCACCCACTCGCGTGTTTTACACAGTAGCTGCTAGCAGAGCCTGTCTTACTCGAGCTCTTCGATCTCTGTGTTTCAGAAGGGACAGTTACAATGCAATGAGAAGATAAACAAGCTATAATATCTTGGTTTTGCTGCTGAACTCATGTTATCAGCAGTGACTTTGACATTTGGTGCAAGCTCTCGTTTTCATACACTCTAGTTCTATTGTGCTTTTTCCGATAAGAAACCTCAGTAACAGAAGTGTACATCTGAGAATGACAAGAAAAACCTCCTACTTTCACAGCAGTCTGACTGCATTCCCACTTTCACTGGTGCTACAGCAGTTTAGGAGCTGCTTCCAGTTTGCATTGGGAAAATGGGAGGATCAGAGTCAGTCTCCCAGTATCTAAATAAAGTCACTTTGAAGAGTTTGGCAGAAACATCAGTGGTAAAGTTCTCTTTTCACTAGAGCAAAATGAACCTACCTGACTTATTTTCTAAAGACAAATGTAGAATTTATCTGATTGAATAAAATCTCTTCTCACCTACCCTGCATCCCATGTGGTCCCCTTTGGCTTCCAAAGCACAATGCTCATCCTAAAAGCAAAATGCATCTCTGACGATTTGAAATACATATAACAAATCCTTCCACTTTGAGTAAGCGTGAGGCAGTGGGACCATGGTCCTGATTTCTGCAGCAGTGGGACTGAGATGGAAATCAAACCTTCAGTGGAAAGAGCCTGAACCGCTTCTGTTTTTTTTTTCTCCCATCCTCTGGCTTTTTCAAGAACTTGTTTTCTAAAGATTTGCTAGCAAACTACTGTCTCACTTCCTAGATCCCACATCACCAGGGGTATTTTCACTTTTCCTACTGTGGGCAGTGTCTTGGGGACTGAAGTAGAGCATCAAGCATCTGCCACCAAAGCAAACAAGGCCTCCCAGAGCTTTGGCAGCCTACAGAACAGTAGGAAAGGGGTTTTCTTTCTGTGAAATCACTTTATTAAGGTAGTGGTGATGGCCTTATCCCTGAATGCAAAGTTTGTTCAGAAACTGGGTGCAGTAGCGAGAGCCCAGCAAGGCACCTGGGGGAGGGATGCAGTGCTACCTTGGGGTAATGAGCTGCTGAGGGATGTTTTGCCTGGTGGCACACAGCCAGATGTACCTGGTCCCTCTGCTGAAGCATGGCCCAGCCGCTCTCACTGGGCAGGCCAGAACAGATGAGGGATTTGAGGTGGCAGCAGAGCTGAGGCATTCCCAATATGCGCCAGGGCAGGCAGGGTGCTGAGCTCTGTTTGCTCCTGGTTCACAGGTACAAATCACAGCTGCTTGGCCCTTTTTTTTCCTATCCTTTCCTCCCTGGTGGGTTGTGTGATGAGGTCAATTTGAGCTGTGCTTGCTTGGAACTTACTTTAGCAGAAAGGAAAATGCCAATTACTTATATTTAAAAATAGAGTGAGAGAACATGCTTTTCTCTTTTTTTTTTTTTTTTTTTTTTTCCCCTGCTGATTGCCTAGTGGTACGTATGGCTGAGAGAAAAATCAAAACACCATCACTGATTAGGCATTCAAGGTGTGTTTTTGTTTGGGTAGCAATCTAGAGGTGGAATGAGATGCTGTCTGGTGACAAAGAGAAAGTACACTCTACCTAGCCCCAGGCACAAGGCATGTTGTTCCCTTCCAACAGCAAGACTTATAAAAGCAACAGGTTGAGTTTAACAAATTTTACCATTTTACTAGAAAGGCCCCACGTGCTCCAGCCCACAGATTTCCCCTGTGTCAATGAAGACTGGTGCCCTTAGTGCAATAAACAAGAACAAAATAGAGCTCACAGCGTCACAGCCAACTGTTACACAGCTTTTCATGGTGAAGTAACCTTCACTTGTCTGAAGACCAAAATGCCTTCAAGCTACTTTACAAAACACAGAAGTGACCAGGTCATTAGCTACAGGTGAGCAAACGAGAATTTAGAAACATCCAACAATTCACCTCAAAGTTTCACTTTGATGAGAGAAGAATCCTTCGTTCGTATGAAGGATGTCGCATCCGCCTGGGGAACAGACACTAAGAGAATGTGGCTGAGCTCCTTGGTTTCATATTCATTGGAAACCCTTTGGACTTCAAACGCTTCAGCTATTAGAAGTGGGTGCCTCTGAGACAAATCTAGCTTCCTTTTCATTTTGTTTCAGCTTTTGAAGCACATTTGAATAGTTCAATTTTACAGCAGTCAGAGAAGAGTGCTAGGACAGAGCCATGCTTGCTAAGTTATCTCCAAGTCTTCAGATATATTTTAGGGTAACAGGAATTTTAGGAAGGAATTCATAACTATGTGAAAGAAAGACTTATGGGCTTTGCAGCCAGTGTCTTAGGGTTATTAAAATATGCTTTGTTATCTTCACACATGGTAGAAGTTTTATGAATTATTCTTATGGAGATGATCCCTCGTTTTTATGTCTGAAAACCCCTAAAGTTAGATGGTACTTTGATTGCTGCTTTCACTGGGTAAGTACTAACAATATGTCTGCTTCTCAGGAAAATGAATATTCCCATATTTTCCCCAAACCAACCATTGCAGATCTGAAAGACAACAACAGAATTTCCCTTTGCTTTTCAAAACTTGTCTAGTGAGCAACGCTGGACTTGCTGTGCATACACCAAACCAGAAGGGAATTACTATCTAAAGATGGTGAATGAAGCTGTGCAGAAGACCCAGAAAATAAATCCTTTAACATGTTAAGATACCTTCTGGAGATGTTTGTGCTCTGTCTGTTACCCAGTCTGTTCAGGGAATGGAAGAACAGAAAGAGTGAATGGATGCATCCTTGCCCTTCTGACAGAGGAGACATTTAAAAGCTCTATTATTAAGGACTGAACTGGCATCTTGCAACATTTCTTGAGATTTAAGCAGTATCTGTGTGCTCTTGAGCCAGCCATGGAGGATGGAAATGCAAGTGTACATCTTGGGCCACCACAGAGATTATTAGGAAAACTGTGTCAGTGCTTCACTTGTTGCAGAGGCATTAGCTCAGCTGTGTGGAGGGAAAGAAGGGATCTCCCTCCTCAGGGACCACCACTGCCTCACACACACAGCGGGATGGGAAAGAAAGTGGCATTTCCATCACTGCTGCCAGTGGCACACACAACATCTACAGGGCATGACGGGACACATATCTACAGGGTCAGAATCACAGTACACCCAAACTCAAACCCAACAGCCTTGTCTGATCTTAAGGGATTTCAAAATATGGGGAAGATAATTTGGAGTTTGCTTCCCCCCCATCCCCAATTTTTTCTACCTGAAAATTCAATAAGAACATTAGTACACTTGTACAGACACATGGAGTATGGGGGATTTTTCCAAGACTTTTTTAAATGTTTGTGTGTCATAGTGCTTATTTGATGCTTGTATTGACTTTTTTGGAAATTCTGGCCATTAGAAAAAAAAATAAAGTAAGGTTTTTGGAAGACAAAACTAGAAGTATATTAGTATCTATAACAGATCCTGAAGAATTTAGTGTGCCAAAAATCAGGTATAAGACTTTGAACATATGTATGATGGTGGATTTTTAATGCATAGAAAATGTTTTTTCTTAGAGCAATAGGAACAAATGACTTTGTAGTGCATAAAGGTATTACTTGAAAAGTGTGTTAAAGTGGCTGGTACAGAAGTTGTTTCATCAGGTCTCATACAGGACATTAGTAAAGTCAAACTTTATTTTTCCAGACACTTGCAGAGCAAGTGTAAATTTAAACAATAAGCGAGCTATTCTCAATACATTATGGAGTGCCTAACCACCGGACAGAGCTGACAGATGCATGTGTACATTGGATGATTTCAAGAGATAAAAGCACATGTTTGGGGGTTTGGTTTGAGGCATACTTTCCACAGGATGAGATCTCTGATACCCATTATTTATTTTGCTCTTGCCAAGCTATAGAGGTTTCAAGCATGATAGCAATTGTTAAAGTTTACTCTGTTAAAACATTTACTGAACACTAGCAATACAGAGTGCTACTCACAGGCTTTTTCACTGTTTCTAACCCAAAAACCTATGGTATTTCCTATAAGAATAATATAAGTTTCATTTGGCTTTTTAGACAAGCAAATAAAATTTTAAAAGTTATTTAGCTGGTCATCTATACATCAGTCAGTATCACTAACGCAGAACACTGTATTTAGGTCCAACCTACACCTGGACGAGAACAGGTCCTGACACATGAAGCCCTCTTCAATACTTCATGAGCTTGGGTCTTCGTTGCACCATCCAGCTTTACATTGCAAAACTGGTCACTGAAACCATATACGAACAGTGCGGTATTCACTGACATTGACCTACTGGTTTCTATGTTACTCTCTTTCCAATTGTCATTTATATATGGAACCACCGAGCAGCCTCAGAATACAGGGTGGTAGGGTTGTGAGGTTTTTGGTTGGTTGGTTGGTTTGTGGTTTTGTTTGTGGGTTTTTGTGTGGGTTTTTTTTTGCCCTCTCCCCACCCCCACANCCCCCCCCCCCCCCAATTCCTGTTAACTATCTGCCTTTAAAAAAAACAATAATCTATGGATTTTATTAGGCTATATTTATCCAAGTTGTTATGGCAATGGTACACTAGAAATCAAATCAAATATTTGTTGGCATGACAAAAATAATTGTTGCCTAGGGTCTGGAACAAACACAACAGTAGAGACAACATGCCACTAATATGGCTTGTTTGAAGTAACAATACTGTATCAGTCAAATTGGGGCTAAGCTACGCAGCCTTCCTAAGCTACCTAGCTGATGCTTGGGGATGTAAAACTTTTCAGTCTATGTAAGGGGAAAATGGTTGGACTTCCTCTGCTAACGACTAGCTGAAATTTACCATTTTCTGCAATATATGCTCACTTTCCTGTCCAGTGATTTGTACTGTTGCATCCTTCTTGAACTGGGAACATCAATAGTATTTCTGTGCCTCCCACAGCAACAGCATTATGGGAGTCTATGTCGTCTTCTTTTTTTTTTTTTTTTTTTCAAGTAGATTTTGGAGTAAATAAAATTTTGACTGAACTTGAAATAAGCTTAAGTCACAGTGTGCCAACAGCCAGGCATCAAACACTCAGGAAAGGCTGGAGCCACAGAATTGTAGGCCATTGCCCAAAGCCCTTGCTTTAGGATTCCTGATCCTGTCTCCAGTTTGGTGCTGCTTATAATTCAGAATTTGTTGCAGAGTGATCTCTGGACTAAGGGATACAGAAAGACTGAAATTCAGCTCTGCAAAGAGAAAACAAAGGCCAGGACAGCCCTCTCTTGGAGGGACTTAGTCCGTGTATTACTCTTGGCACAGATCTTTGGAGAGGAATTTGTTTCATCCGTAGTATAGGACATAAATCTCTCCATAAGGATCATCACAAACAGAACTCATAGATGCTATGGAAGCTTTTAACCCTTCACACTCAACATAGTCAATGGACAAACTCAAGTCCCAAATCTTGCAAGGCAAATTGTGCTTCTCAGGTGAAACATCCAGAATGCTCGTGGCACTGGGGAAGTCAAATCTTGGGAACTGGTAGAGCCCAGGTGTGTGAGTACAGGATCTGGAAAATAACAGCTAACAGATCTGTACGCTCTCAGTCCTATGTCTATCCAGGTAAAATTCCAGTGCGTCCTGCCCTAAAGCATACCTCTCAGGTAGCAAGCAAATGCAAACTACTCTGCACTTACCAGAGCGGTCTATGCTGCAGCACATCCTCTTCATGCCTGTGTGTTACAGAACTGAGGCTTCAGGTAAAGCCATCAAGGCCTGGGAGGCTTCACATGCCTTCCAAGTTCAGAGACTCCACAAACGCCCCAGGAAAGAAAAAAAAAGTGGATAGGAATGCAGTGCCTGGAGATCCCTCTTATCTACAGCCCCTGTTCTCCAACCATGTTGCAGTGACTTTATTTGCACTTTTGCTCTATGTGACAGGAGGGTCTGGCAGTGTAAGCCACATCTACAGGAGAGCACGTTTTAGTGGAAGTCTCACTTTCCCTGAGTTTTAACCCTTGGTCCTGTGGAATAAAGGCTTATATGTGTCCCACATACTTGTTATAATGCGTTATCTTAGGTGACACTGACAGATGTTGACATGAGATATATTTTGATATGAAAGCACCACGGCTCTTATCTGTTACCCAGAGAAAACACCTTTTACTTGCAAAATGCTTCTTTTTATTGGCCATAACAGGGTACAGCTGAGTCTTGTGAAGGAACGGATTTTTTGAAACATGCATTCAAAATCAGAAATTAGCTGCTAGCAAAAAGACCAGCACATATAGCATAAATGACTCTGGCCCACAAGT
>VZTL01033843.1:26472-39034 GCA_013400535.1 Scopus umbretta | reverse complement strand
CCCCCCCCCCCAAATCCCAAACAACAGAGCTGCTGTACACAACCGTATTTCATCCAATACAAGGAAAATGTATGTGTCATCTAGATTATGTTGTATGCAGCCAATTTTCCATACAGCTGTATTTATACCATAATGTAGTCACTGAATGCAGCTATGATACCATATAGAAGCCTTTAATAAGACACCATAACTTTTTGTGTCCATCCACCAGGAATGTGCTGCCAGGAGATATCATATTTACAATATAAAAGGGGACGTATTTTAGATTTGTCCCAATTAACCTTGTAACGAGATGTATTGGAGTGCTTATTAATGACAGTAATGAGATGCAGACAAGACAATGTATAAAACATCATTGGCATATAAATTAAATTCGTATACACAGATACCTTTATGCACTGGACATGAAGGGAAATTATTAAGAGGCAATTTTGTAGGGAAAAAAAAAGGCTAATTAGAAAAAAATTCAATACTTTTCCTAGCTTGTATCCATCAATGTTAGAAAACCTGTTTGCCCATTGACTGAGGAATTGTTCCCACTGCTTTTACTGTGCAAGTTACAAAACTAATTTTATGATGGTTCTCTTGGAAGTATTTGCTACAAACAGCTACATATCCATTATCTTTTGACTATGTATTGCTCTGTTGTGTAGTTTGCTTTGGTATGGATGCATGACTTAAAAATAAAACATCTTTTCTATCTTTTGAAAGCTACTCTAGATACAAGTTTATTTCTCATTGACACAAGGTACAATCACCTTATTTACAAAGATCCCACAAGTCTTAGACTTTAATGCAGCCTAAAAGTCCCAATCCCCAGCACAAAAACTAAAATAGATGCTTAAATTGGTAAGTGGAAATTGTCCACTTAAAATTTGTAGATCTACTCACATAAGTGAAGTTATTCACACACTCAAGTGCTTTGTTGAACTATGGCCTAGTTTTCCTGTTCTACCATCACATATCTTCATTAAAATCATGGCTAAATCCCATCCAACTTAGAAAAATTTAAGGTGTGCCATTAGCAAAATGGAGACTTTAAAATGATTGTCATGACCAGCAATAACAACAAACTGATTACCATGCTGAGCTTTATAATAGCATTTCACTTTCTTTTCATTATTAGAATTATAATAAACAGATAAATTATATCCATGCATACACAAAGAGCTATGTAAGCATGGCTGAAAAAGTCAGAAAATCACTTTATCAGAGGAGTGATTGGATCTCAAAGGATACTAGAAATTATGTACAGTAAAAGTAATAGCTCATGCATGACTTATAGTGATCAGGAGAGGCAGGAGGCAAAGGAATGAAGCTTCAGATACCTCAGAGCTGTTCATATTATTACAATCATATCCTGCCGTGTTACTTATTACTTTTTTTAAAATACTAAATGAAGGGAAAGTACTTTTTTTCAGTGTTGCTTAACTCTGAAAACCACCACACATCCCAAATAACTTTAATGTCCTATATTTTTTAAAATTACTTGGGAAGGGAGGAGGAATGAAGCCGAAGTGAACAAAGAACAAGCAAGAAGAGGAAGGGAAGGCAGCAAAAGCCCTGCAGGGACTTAATGCAGTGAATAAGACAAGTTGCTGACGCGGTAAAGGACAGTCCTCCAAAACATCAGAGCCTGTGCTCTGCCTCGCCTCTCTCTGCAGGGCTGTCTGTCACCGTGCAGAGGGAAGGGACAGTGCGGCCCACTGCCCAGAGACACGCCACCACTCCTGCTGAAATGGGACAGGACAGCTATTTTTGTCTACCCACTCATTCAGGCAACGCTGTTGAGGTCAAGATTGCTTGGCAGCCCAGCGTCAGCCCCTGAAGGAGGTTTCCCCCAAGATCTGTACAAAGTCTAGCAGAAAGGGACCCCAGATGCTGATGTGAAACAGTCATTGTCCTGAGGAGTCTATAATCCAAATGGACAAACTATGGAAGGGGCCACCCTAAAGTCCCACTGAAAGCAAAAGGTAAAGTCTTCTGCATCAGCGCACTATAGTGAATCAAAAATCTGCAGTTGTACCAAGACAGAATTAAGCTAAACTCATGCAAAATCAGTACTTTTCCTCTAATGCAACAGCTTCTGATCAGCACAGATTTGGAAACCAGTGCTGTGAAGGAAAAACGAGTCTGTTCCCAGAAACTCTTATCTCGGACTGGTGCTTCTTTTCTAAACTGCTGTGGAGCTTTTACGAAACATAGCACATGATCACAAAAGGTTCAGTATCACATCATGCACTGCTTGTTTCAAGTTCACCCTTTGAGTTGCCACAGACAGGTTTAGTGAAAGCTGTTTGGGTTTTATACTTCTAGAAGATTTTATTGTTCATTCACTTGGGGCTTTAAATATGGGCTGATGTCTACTGTGCACAGTATCTTAACTTCTCCAATTTATTATACAATATTGCACTGGTGAAGTGATAAATGCAAAGCAAGGAATGGCTGAATGACTTAAGTACTGTGTTGGGACTACCTAGGCTGCCAGGAGCCACAGGGTTGAATCTCAGCAGGGTCAAGCCACCTCTTCTCTCCCAACCCCCAGCTTAAATAAATTAAACCCCACATAAACTACTATGTGAGGTCTTTCACAGATGTCTTTGGAAAGAACTTGTGGAGATGGTCAAATCTCCTACTGCTTTTTCTTTTCTTTCTTTTTTTTTTTTTTTAAGAAATTTATTTTAGTGCTCTTGCTTCAACTGCCATAGCCATATGTTATTTTGCAGAAAGTTGTGGTTTCCCTTTATCTGGACTACTACACACCTGCATTTGGCACCTTGACATACAGCAGTCAACAGCCTGTGCTGAGAATCAAGTGGGCACCAGCACCTACTGGTATTTCCCTACCTGTATACTTTGGGTTTGTAAAAGTTTCACTCAGTTTCAACTCACTTAGTAAAACAGAAGTCACTGACTACCATAACCACCTCCCCTTAATATGTAGTTATGACTGAAAACAGGTGATCCAGTAAAGCAATTAGCAAGCAATCTACTTGCAACTGATATATTAAATGCCAGGAGATGGGCAGCATCAGGAATTAAAATACATATTTCATAAAAATTATTTTATAATTCAGGGATTTGTTTGTTCTTTGCTTTTGAAAATCACAGCTACCTGGTGAATTAAGCATGAAAATCTTGCCACTGAACAACAAAAAAGCTAAATTAGTTACTGAGTACCCATTGCCAAGGGCAACACGTTCAACAGAGGATATGATAATGACAGACGAATCCTCCCTAAATTCTCTCTCTACAAAAAAAGTGCACAATGTCTTAGATATTTTCACTCATGCTCGAGTCACCTTCCTTTCACAGCAGCTGCTTGCAGCTCTGTCAGTGAAAGCCAGTAGAGGTACGGTTTCCTGTCGTTAATATGACAGAATCGCCCCGATTTTCAGCTGACAGCACTGGATTTTTATGGCTGCTCATGCCTTTTTCTTTCCTGCTCCTCCTTTGTATTTATTTTTTTCCCCGGGAATTTTGTTCTCTTCCTTTCTCTGTTTCCCCTATTGCTGTCCCTTGAGCCAACACAGATTCCTACACCTTCTACATCCCCTTTTCACCTTTCATAGAGGTTGTTTTTTTGTTCCAGACAACAATAGAAATGAAGCAATGACAGCACAAGGTGACTTCATTTAGTACAGTGTCTTTCGAACAGATCCAAAACACAATCTGGTGATGAACACCACAATCTCAGCACTAAATAACAAGAAAAGATTGGTCCGGCATGGGTACGATTCATTCCTGAGTATTTAAAAGCTCAGCAGGAGGGCAGGTTTGTGGACCACGTGGTGGTGGATCCTCTGGGAAGAGCTGCTCTTCCGCAAAGGGAGAAGCACAGGTAACCCATAACCGTGCTAACTGCACCCACAAACGGAGAGTTATGCTGTCAACCCTTGTTGACAGGGATTCAGCATGGTCCCGCTATCAGCCCAAAATTGTTATCCACTATTTACACTAAGGGACCATAAATTTAACCCATCTTCATGCTTTTGCTTGGGATGTAAAAGTCCCGAAGCAGCTCATTAGCCTGGCACGGAGACTTGCTACAGTCACCCAAAATCGAGGTCCTTACTCATGCAAGGCACAAGTCTTCTCGCCTTTCTCACAAGCACAGCCTCAAATGCAGCCATGCCTGCACGTAGCAGTTACTCACTGGACTGCAAGATGCAAATCAAACTGTCCCTTTAAGTTAAGTAAGCACGGTCTTAACAAAGCCATCAAACCGCTTACTAATTGTTAGAAAATACAATCACGGTCCATGCTCCCAGGTTTCTGAAACTACCAGAGGCCAATAAGCAATATGTAGCAGGAAGCACATGAATACCTTTGTTAACGTTCATTTTATTCCTTCATCAAATTCATTTTGTGTAGAAAGAATATTCCTCCTTATTTTCTTTTGCTAGATAAGCCCAGAACTGGGGCACTTTTGTAACAGGGACTAACAAACAATGTAGAGCGTTAGAAAGAAACCATGTTTAGACAGGCAAACCACGGATAACAGTGATATTGTGTGTCAGGCAGGAGAAAGGAGGCACTGCAAACTAATAATGACAGGGCTATTTATTACTGAATAACCAGCCTCTAATTTTAGAAACATAGATCTCCTATTTTCTATTGTTCATTTTAATTAGTATTTTCCCTAAATAGTCTCCCTCTTCCTATATGCTCTTTATACAATTGCAAAGAAAATATAAAGTACATGCAACACTAGCAGAAAGGCAACAAAATGCGCTGTAAGTGGTATGTTAGCTATACATTGTCAGGAGTATGGACAGTCTAGGGAATGATTTTGTCTTTTGCAACAGGACATTTTTGTTTCCTTTTAGAGAAAATATTCTGCCTTTAGTGTCCCACCATATCACCACGTCCCATAGACACGAAGTTGCAAGCAGTCCATCAAACCCTGTAAATAGGGTGAAACAGGTAAATATTTCTGTGAAGAGCAGCCTTTAGCAGCTGGAAGAATCCAGCCCTGAATTGGATTCTCTCTTTAAAATGCCTCGCCTCCCCCCCCGCTGCCCCCCAACCCCTTACAAAGCCAACAAAATGCCTGGCAAGGGCTCAGAAGCTGGTGCACTGCAAGATACCCTATCTTGCTGTTTCCTTGCACTTCCCTTCTCTGCTAGAACCACTTGTTTCTTGACATAAGTAGGAGAGAAACCTGTGATTTAGTATGCAGGGCCCCTCAGCTGTGCCCTTGCACTCACACAACAAAGGGCATTTGGGAAAGGGGTATTTTCATCACGGGCATATAGGATTCACTTACCCTCTGAGTATCTAAACGTGCTATTCAGAATGATGATGCATTTCTCCTTCCTTTTCCTGTAAGATGGCACAAAACTTTCCATCCGACAGCAAGAGAGTCAAGCCATCATAAGAATAGTTGCACTGGGCAAAGGTCCTTCTCACCCTGGGCCCTGCCTCCACCATGAGACAGAAGCAGGTGCCTGGGCAGGAGTTAATGACAGGTCAAGCTTATACAAAACTTCCTCCCTTAAATACTTCTTAGCTCTGTTTTGTTTGGGTTTGGTTTTTTTGTCATGTGTGATTTCTTTGTTTGATAGTACCCTGTGGATTCCTCTTCAAAGAACTTGTCCAGTCTCCACCTGGACTCATGAAAACCCTTCACCTTCAATGTATTCTGCAAGGAGCTTCTCATATATAAAAACCTACCATTTTTTGTGTGCTTGAACTCAGCTCCCACTAAATTAATTTGATATTCACCTATCATGCATTTTCATTCAGATGTTTGAGAGCAGATTTTCTTTTGACTACAGCAATGTATTTTCTATGCAATCTCCAAAAGTACCAATGCCCACCCTCTTATTAGCATTAACTTGAAGCCAAAGTAAAGGAGAATAGAGGAAAGAGGGCTGGAAAATCTAAAGGTGAACACAAAGAAGTGCAATCTGGCCTCTCCACCTTTTCTTTTGAGATTGTCCTATACTAATGAGTTTTTAAAAGAAATAGGTAAGTGATGCTGCAGGATTAGGTGCTGCTGATTTGTGCCAGTACAGCTCCCCACCTCACACAACACTTCCATAGGGAATGCAAGTGTAACAGTTTTGACATTATCAGCTCTTACAAATAGGTATGGAAAAGGTGAATTTTGTTCCCGACACAGGGGCTCTGATCAATGTAAAATGCTGCCTGTTTCTGAAAAAAATCCAAACTCAGATATTTAAATTTAGTGCATTTCCAAGTTGTATAAAGGCATATCCCAGGAGGGGAAAATATATAAATAAAAATCTGTAAGAACGATATAGATTTCAGCATAAAACAGTCCCTGGGCTGCTCCGACCCCCAAGAACCCCCTGCCTGTTTGCACTCCTGAGGGTTTGCAGGAGAGCATTTCCCACCGCCAGGACCAACTGCAGTTGGCTGCTCATCCCAAAGTGGCAAGAAAGCAGAGAAAGGCAGTACATCACGGGATGTTTTCCCCTTGAGCTGGGCTGAAACTCATGTAAGGACTCGAGCGTCTTCCTTCATTGACAGACTTGCTTCAGCAGTCGCCAAAACTGCACTGCTTCTCTGCGAGAGCTGGCAAAAACCAGCTGAATATTCAGTTTCTGTTGTGCTGAGCCGTGATCCTCTACGAACTATTGGTGCCAAGTTTTAAGCAGCTCCATGTGCAGCGTTTTGTAAATCACTTCCAGATATGCAAATAGCATCATTAAAACATTTGCATATACCCGTAAGTTTCTACTGCAGGTCCATATGCCCAGGCTGTAGAAGAGGGCAGAAAATAACACCGCAGCATGGCATGAGGCAGGTACGTGCGTGGAGGGTAGAGAGCAATGGAAGCAGGAAGGTGAAGACCACCTCTGGTTGCCCTGTGACAGCTGCTGCAGGAGCCCCTGGGAGCTAAAACCTATTTTGCAAAGGAGCAAACTGCAAAACGTACTCTCTCTGCTCCACGCAAGGAACAACTGGCATGAGTGAACAGTATGTGACATGTCCAGTGACAGGGGGACCTGTCCACACACATGCACAAAGGTGTAGCTTTTTACCCACTCATCCAACTGACTTTAATACTCTGCGAGACTTCATAGCATCAGGGCTTCCTCAGCTACATAAAATACAGCCCAGAAACTTGAGAAATTTATTTGGAGAAAGATGCAAACCACCCGTATGCCATCTGAAGTGTCATTGCAGGGCTAGAGACCATGAGGACCTCTGAGGAAATGAACAAACTGCGGTGGCTTAGCTTTAAGAAGACAAGTCAGACAGGGCATAGGAAAGCAGCCTTCAAACACATAAAAAGCTGCTGTAAAGAAGGGAGGAATCTATTTTCCATGCCCATGGCAGATAGGAGAAGCAGTAATGGGATTAAATTGCAGCAGGAAAGATTAAGGTTAAACATTAGGGAAAATTACTGAACAATGAGGCTAGCGAAGCACTAGAATAGATTGCTCGGGGAGGATGGAGAGTCTCTGTCACTGGAGGTGTTAAAGAATAGATGAGGCAAGTGTCCGTCAGATATGACAGGTACAGGTGGGTCTTGCCTTAAGGTGGAGAGAAAGCTAAGATGGCCCCTTGGGACCAACACCTGTCCTGCAGCCTGGGGAAAAAGGCAACATAATATGAATCATATCATATCTATGCATGCTCACAATCTGCAAAGGCATTTTAAATAACATTTTAAAACTAGTAAAAAAGATAGCCAAAATTGCGGCCTCTTGGGAAAAAAAAAAAGTACATACACTTTTACTTGTAATGCTCTACTTATTGTTTCACAGCCCTGATTTTAGTTTTCACTGGTTTAGGTTTTCGTATCATCAGTTATGCTCTGATGAAATCCCTGGGATTTCTCAAAGTTATAAAAAGTCAATTTTGAAAGATTCCAGTTTCTAGCGGGAATATTTTCATCATTAGTTTTCCTAAAAGGAAAAGCATCAGGAAAAGAAATTATTTCAATGATGACATATAATGGGGAAAATATGTTTTTTTAATTTCATGTTTCCCTCAATCTTCTTCAATAAATGGCAGTGTTACATACTTCATTCACTGTAGTCATAAAATAGAAAAAAAAGCTGAAACTGTCAAATTATTTTTTGAAAAACTCTCTCAGCCCAGCTCTACAGTGAAATGTATATACTGATCCTCTAAACCTTTCAACATATGCCTAAGTCCACAATAACCTTAACTCATCATAATGCCTTATTCCTAAACTTCCTATGGCATGCATATTTGATAAAATGGCCAAAGCCACTATCCAGAAAAGGCAAAACAAACTGCACTGCACATGTCAATAGAAAAAAGAAATTAAATACTTTTTTTCAGCTTCTTATTCTCCCAGGATCCACAGCTGTTACAGAACTGAGTATTATTAGCCATATTTTTGAAGGATAAAGCTGGACTGTGCAGCTCACCCTGCCCCACACAAGGAACCTGAGTCTGGAGGAGAAGCTGTCAGAGATTTTGGATGTGTTTAATTCAATGAGAGTTTTCCATCCACTCCCGTGAAGCCAAGTTTTCGCCCCAGATCTGCTGTTGCTCCACCAAGCGAGGCGTGCTGTCATGTGGCTTCCCTTACTCAGACGTGCAGACCTAACACTGATGAGCCTATTTATGGATGATTAGAAATAAGTCTACAGAACAGAGTCCTAGAGAAAAGTACAGGAGAGATTTGCCAGCGCAATCAGGTGATAGACCATAATCTGGAGGGGGACCTGCACTGCAAATTAAGCACTTTGCAGGATGGCATTTGAGATAACAGCGTAAAACAGTTTCAGTCCAATGATCAAAGAAACCTAAGCAGGCTAGTGGACCTAATTTGTGGCTTGGACATTCATGTGGAAAAAGCTGTCAGGTTTACTGCAATGCTCATTAAACAAGAGTAGTGACTAGCGTGGCTTCTGCAGACCACCTCTCCTGCCCATGGAGAAAGTATTGAACATATATTGGTTCCTTTACTCAAAACCACACACATTTATTGTCCAGTTATAGCACCTGAACTAATAAGATATAACAGACCCAAAATTCACACTGCCAACTTTATAAACAAATCTTTAAACATTGGCCACAAAACATCTACAAAAGAAACACTCCCGCCTGGCATTAACTCATTCACTTCAGCCCATTCAACAAAATGCACCTTTCTACTAGCTTGCAGTAAAGAACATCTGCTTCAGCAGCTCAGCTCAAAAACAAACAATTGTCCTCAGAATAATAAACCCATAACTGCCAAGGTGAAGATACCAACCCACTACCTTATAACAGTATTTCTACCCAGAAGGCACACATGGTAGACAGACACATTTGTCTTGTCTTAAGAGTCTGAGACAACAGAAAGGTGCATAGGTGATAACAAGCCTAAAAAGATAAGGCTGAATTCTGGAAGAAGAGATTTCAAGGAGGTGGGCGTCCCCCTCCTCCATCCCTGCAAGAACAGAGAAACATGCAGAGCTCCCCAGCTGACCTGGCATACCTTTCCTCTTTAATCAGAGTAAAATGTTTAAGTAAGAGCATAGCAAAAGGCATCACAAAAAAGTAGGACACGCTAATTCCTGAGCAAAAATATATAATTCATAATGAAAGTTACCAGTCAAAGACTTTAAATTCCTAATGCCCCAAATTCTTTGTGAGCCATGACCTATATGACAGGTTCAATATGACACATCCCTGCAGGCCAACACAATCTTCTGCCTGTGCTAACAGGTCTGGTGGATAGCAAAAGGGATTTAGGATTGGCCTTTTAAAGAAAACACAATTCAGGTTACTCATCTAAGAGCACTAGTTATGCAAGTTTCTGTGTCAAAAGAGTTTATGGAGAAAGAGTGATCTGTGAAAACAAGATTATAATTTGTTCTCCAATTAAAGTAACTGTAGGAGTAGGCATGTTCTCTAAAAGTCAGGGTTTGGTAGGAAACGTGGTCAACTAGCAGAAGATTTGGCTGTGGAGGTCTGACCAAACCATTACAGAGCTAGTATATACGTGCAAATAGTCCAGGTGAAACTTATACAGGTATAGATTCAGTGACTGATTTCTTTATTGAGAAATCGACATTCACAGCCTGAGGTATTTGCTGGTGCTTGGCAGGGAGAAATATCAGTGTCATGCTGGTTTTAAAAGTAGCAGCAAATTTTTACTGTGTGCAGAAGAGGACCACCACTGCCTGTGAGAGGAGCTGGGCTGGCTGGATCTCCATGGTGGGACAGAAAGGAAGACAAGAAGTATGTGCCTTGTATCTGGTCACAATAAGGACCAGCTTTGGTGTTGTGTTTGCCTTTGCTTGGAGAGGCTTGGAGAAAGACAACAAAAATGGGCCTTTGGGAGAGATGAAGAAAAAGGTAATAAAAATGAAATGGAATGAATTACTGAAGACAGTGCAGAAAAAGATACCAGAACAGGTGGCCACCCAGAGCTATGGAAATATGAATTTCCAGCATGGTAGAAAGTACTAAAGGAAGCATAACTACACCAGGAAAAGCATCTTATTAGGAACAGGGTTTTTTTTTTAAACAACCCTAATTTTAAAAAGCAGTTTTCAGTAGTGCTGCAAACATCTCAAAAGTTTTAAAGGATGATTTCTCTTACTCTCCATATCCATATATTACCATATCATTTAGCACAGAATAAAGACCCATCAGTTTAATTACACAGCTAAAGACAGGTGGTTGTTGTTGTTTTCTTTGATGGTGATGCACTGCAACAATAAACAGGCCTGTTATTTTTAAATTAGCATATGGGTTCTTTCTTTGATGATACAACACCTGTGGTTAGAGTGTATGTTGAACTGGAGAAAATACCTCCTGGAAACATCTCCACAGACTTAAGATTTCAAATTTAGAACAACAAAAGCTCCACTTGAATCCCCTGTTGATGGAAGGAACAGCAATTAATTATTAAAAAAGGAACCAAAACATTACCATCAATCCTGCTGACAAGAGGTGCTGGTGGTTACAGTGGACAGGGACAATTATGCACATATCACAGGGCTACAGACAACTTCTGAATTACAATTACACCAAGAAACTCGCTACAAATATCACAGATGAATACCACTGAAAAACATTATCAGGACTGGCTTGAAACATATGTTGCATTAGTGCTGGGGGAAATTAAAGAATACACCAACTTCAGAAGAGATGTCTGTCCAGGCAAATTCTTATATGTTAAAAAGTTTTGCAATCCTGGAGCCTGCACAAAGAAATTACCAAAAAAATTCAAGTTGTACTGCATTGACTATTTTTACAACTGTAAGAAAGTGTCCAGTTTGGAATTTTTCAAGTGCAAATAGAAGAAACGCACACTTGCAGTTTTTTTTTCTGATGATGACAGTCATGACCATGCTGACGAATGCATCAAAAGAGGATGACCAAAGGGTCCTTGCAGGATGTGCTGCAACTTGAACAAGCATTACTACTGCAGATGAGCTGTCTTGGCCTGCCCATCATCTACATCATTCTCAGGCTATCTCGTTGATAATGCCATTTGCAGAGGATTCTCTTCATTCAAGTCCATTGCAAAATGGAGAAATAGAAGAACAAGGAAAAAAAAACAAAAACAATCAAAGCAGAGAAATGATAAACCAACTGGGAAAAAACCCCATCCTTTGAGGCAGACTCTGAAATGAGACACTGCTTGATTTTTTAATATCAATATTTTAGTATCAAGCAGGATAAAGGTCCTGGTATTTGTTATAATGGGTTAAATTGTCTTTAGTAAGAGGTGGAGGAGGTAGTAAACTCAAACTGAGGATACCTGTAAGACCAATTGAAATGACCTGGCCCTCCTTTGCATTAGCAAAACCTTGGGTGAACAGAAAAATGACTAAAGCACCATCTGTACGCAGAAAATGGGGAAGAAAGAGGAATAAAATTGGAAGGCGATAATTAAAGAGATGTGAAGAAATCCTATAAATATAGATTCAAAGATGGAAAATTCAGCAAACAAACTTCAATAGTTGGCATTTTTTATTCTCAGTCCAGGTTTCCTTCCATCAGTGGATCTCAAAGCAGTTTACAAATATTAACTGATGAAATTAGTTCTTCTGCCAAGTTCCCATTGACAAAAATCACATCTGTTAATGCAACCAAGTACTGGAATAGAGTTTAGTCATGAAGTTTGAAAAGACTTTGGATGTTCAGTTTCAAAATATTGTCTCCAAAGTTCCCTAAAGTAGCTGGTCTGGGAAAGGAAGGCTCGCAGGCTGCTCTTAAAATGTACAAATTCCATCTGCAGGGAGTTTGTATCAATCTTCTGGTGCCCCAGTAAAATATCAAAGTACTGATCATTGAGAATAACTCACATATGATAGCCTAAGCCTAGTGGACCTTTAATTCAGTCCTTACTAATTAGATACAAAATAGCTCAGCCTGCAATTATGGAACACTTTAGGTTAGCTGGTCAGATCCTCATCTGCCGTAAATTGCTATCCTTATACTGGATTTCAACAGAGCACTAATATTTTATTCCAGTTGAATATCAGGGCAAATACCACTTATGAATGTATCCAACTACAGAATTTTGGACTCACAGCACACGCAATTTAAAACTCACTTTTTTACCAAACTATTTTAGATAGCCAGTGTTAAAGCAAAAAAAAAAAAAAAA
>VZTL01033843.1:0-24847 GCA_013400535.1 Scopus umbretta | reverse complement strand
TTTTTTTTTTTTTTTACAAGTTCCTATTATGCCGCTGTCAACAGCACATCTGGTAGTACCTGGCTGGATGGGATGATTACCACACAGGTCCACATCTCATTCACACACACATTCAGCATTACATGCCAGTGTAAGGAGTATCTCTCCATGCCTTCCAGCACCCAAAGCATTCATGCTACGGGTATTTTACCTAAATTCTGCTTGAGATCTTATTACCTGAACATACATCTTGGT
Organism: Scopus umbretta; assembly: GCA_013400535.1. NCBI lineage: Eukaryota > Metazoa > Chordata > Aves > Pelecaniformes > Scopidae > Scopus > Scopus umbretta. Next base: position 24,613 of record VZTL01033843.1, on the reverse strand, counting down.
TGTGCCTTTATGTCCCAAATGCCTATCTCAGACCAGTCTTCACAGAAGGATAAAGTACAAATTGCAGTGAGCTTCTCTTTACCTTCAGATCGTGGTCCAAACAGCAAAACATGACCACCTAACTCCCTCTGCCCCTCCGCAGGAACTTGCAACGCCTTTCTGCCTTCCTCACTCTGATACTATCATACCTGAAGAAAGATGATTTATCCAGGGCATTGCAGGTCCACAGAGGCCAATATATCTGCTTTACCCTCAACGTGCAAAGCTGCTTATTTCAGCTCAGGTCACAATGGTTCTTATAAAGACACCGAGGACCCTATTTCAGCCTCTAGAGCCAGCAGTACAGTAAGTGTATAGGCTCACACTTATAAGACAGCAGTTCCACATGCCTCCCTGCTCTGGGAGCTCTCCCTGCAAGCTTTCTAATGAACCAGTGGGAAACAGCAACCACAGAACCCCAAAAGACCTATTCCCATCGATTCCCAAACTGCAGCTATCATTTAACTTTTGCACCACTTCCTCCCTGACCCCACCAATTCACAGCCGAATCACCTCAAATTCATCCCTTTACCTGTGAAGCACAGATTAAGGATGCTTAACCATTATTTGATATTATACACATGTTCTGATACGTTTGGTGTTTTTCATGCTTTCTGACTCACTTTTGTCCATAGTACTTTCATTCCCCACTAAATTATCCCAACGCATTTCATTAAAATATCTCATCATCAGGCATATTATTCTCTGCTTTCTACCTTTATACCTCATGAGGATTGATTAAATCAGCATGATGGTAGCTGAGCAGTGTTTAGGACTCAGTGTGACCACATCTGATTTGTTCATAAAGGATTTTCCTTTCTCTGGATGCCAGAGGGGTGCAACTTGATGTTCACTTATTAGTGCCTTTTCTATTTCGAAAATCAGCTACTGAAATTGTTCCAGATTAGTTTGTTTAATCAAAAGCACCAGATAAAATTAACGTAATATTAACAGAAAGAGAACTTTAAACTCTGCAACTGTGCCAGTATTAGGTGCTCCAAAGTAATTCTTACAGTCTCGTTGCAACTTGTGGCAAGCTTGTGATAATAATACCTTAATAATAATAATACCTTAAATTTATACAGCAGTTGTTCTCCAGAACTATCCGAAGGCACTTTAGTGACTATATATAGTCATTACTTCACCTACCTACCACCAAACTGCGGCTACCTTAGGGATGGAACAAAACACTCGCTTTCAGCTCTCTGCATCTTTTAAAATGCAATGCGAAAGGAAAAAGAAATTTTCCATAGTTTCAGGTGAACACCTACGTACACAGAGGGATGATCTCCAGGAGCACATTCACAGGACAGCACACCCCAGTCCTGATCAGAGTTTCCATACTTTTCTAGATGTCCCAAGTGCCTGGGATTATGATGTTTTCTATATACATATGATACCAGTTGTCTCTCTTAGCGGAGATGTCTCGACCTGCAGCAAATTCCTGAAGTGAGGATAATGCCCAGAGGGCTAAATTACACCACAAAACCCTTAGAATGAATATGTGTTTTCCATCTTGTCAGTCCACAAAGTCATGGCTTCCTGATTTTTGCGATTCCAAATTTTCTGTGTGTTCAGTTATTTTCATGATAATTTACACCAGAATTTGAGCCTTTCACCATGTGCTTGTCACTAACTGCGTTGCTGATAAAAGTGGGAAGATTTCATCTTGTTCCTAAGTCCCCGCTTGCAAAAATACCTCTTTTTCTGCATGCAAACAGCAGAATTTGTTGGGTGAGAAGCCTTATTTCTACATGTGCTCTCTCTCTCCCGCCCGCCACAGTCCCTACATGGCTACTCGGTTTCTTGGCTACAGCAGCCACCAGCAAGTTAACAACATGTCCCCCTACATGCTTGGCGAGGATCCACGATGTATCTGCTGGCCCATTCTCTTGCTCGAGAAATGCTAAATAGCATTGCTGGCATTTACATGTCTCTCGTCACTGCAATGCCATCGGCCCAGACACTCTTCCTTTCCTTCCCATCGGTTACTAAAGCGGAGGCAGCACCTGAGGATCATCGTGCCCCCGGTTCACGTGGTAATTCAAGCCTCAGGCTTGAATAACCGTGCTTGCTGGAAGCCTGTTTCTGGAGACAGTGATTTGCAGAGTAGAAGAGTGGCCTTTGGTTGAGAGACCCGTGGCAAAAATATCAGACACACCACGATTTACAGCCCTTGGAACTGGTAATCTGCCACAAGAAACTGCTTCAGCCGTATGGCCTCTCCAGAAATAAACGCATTATACCAGCTAATGCTGTTTCTGGGCATAGTGGAAGCTTTTACCCTCTGGAGACATGCAGTGTGCTCCAGGACACGACAAGAAGTCTGGGATCAGATGATGCAGCTGCTCCTACCAGGTGCCGTGGTGTCACCCTGAGCAGGTCCTTGTAAAATCTCCATCTCTTTTTGTCTCCACACCACCAGATGGTCTTGCTGACTGAGCCTTAATCCAATGGGGATGTGTGCAACCCATGGAGTTGGGGCAAGGCCGTGTTTAGCCTTTTATGGTTAGACTGAACCAAAGAATAGCACACTCAAGGCATCTTTCCCCACAATCAAGGCATATGCAATTAGATGACGGCAACGATATTACAGCATTGGGAAAATGCTTGCTTCGGAGCTCTTGTACCTGTTGGAGCAAAGTCCCTATGGGATGTTTACAAATGGTTTGTCAAAACAGAGCCCTAAGCGTGTACACCGTACACTTCAGAGGCAGCGCTCACACCAGTTAAGGAGGCAGCTGCATTCATGACGCACTGTTTTCATGCTTCATGTTCTGCAGGGGGTACTACATGGCACCAGGCACTGGTGGCATTCGGTCCCATGCAGGTGCTACAAATGCATCGGGGCACCCAACGTTGGTACTCCATGAGCAGCAAGCCACAAGTGTCACGGGAGGGCTAGCTCTACCTCCAAACGGAGTGAGACCTGTATGATTAACTCTTAAAGGAAGGCTGCATTGCGCTCAAAGGTAATTTTACTCTGGCATTGATTTGAGGTGCAATTTGAAATTCATGACAATCTATGTAAATGTGCTTGTGACACTGAAGAGACACACAGTGCGGATTATGCATGACATCTTAAGAGCACACAGATTTTTTCATAAATACTTGTACAGCGTCTGCCTTTTAGACATCCTGGACATACTCTGCTCTCAGGTTACATCCATCACATTTAAAATAACTCCCATGATTATATCAATACAAAAGAATTTAGTTTGGCCTCCAATTCTATCTGCAGATTTAATAATCTTCTCCGTGTAAATGTAACAGAGACTAAGAAATTTAAGGGTCACAGGTACTGATCATCCATCTTTTAAACTGGGAAATATAGGAGGCAATGGAAACGGTGAGGAGGGGCGAGGAAATCCTGGAGAAAGAAGGAAGGAAGTAGCACCCCCTCTTCGCCACTGCTCTCCTCAGCCTTAATATTCCCTATGTGTTGACAAGACTGCTTGACCACAAACAGGACAGTGGTGACATTCTGGTGTTTCTTGTTGAATTTACATTTTTTTTCCTTAACACTGTGTGGCCTCCCAAATGTCAATAAAACATCCATAAAGAGTTAGGGACAGACACTGACATCCTACAGCAGACAGTGTGCTGACACTGTAGATAACCTTAAAGGGGTGAAATCCGAAGCGAGTTACAGACAGAGGCTCTTTCATGAGCGAGATAAATATGACTAATGTATTTTTTACTAGAGACAGTTAAAAATAAAACCTTAAAGAAGAAAAACATGCATTCATTTTACACGACAGACACTATTATTTCTACATATTTCAGATTCATTTGCAAGTTAGGAAAATTGCGATTAAAAAAAAAATAAATGCTAGCAATCACATTTACAAGCAGAAATTCTACTGTGTTGAGTCATAAACTGCCCCCTTGCCTCAGCTATATTACGCTCCAGAGTTAAATCTATTCTTGAGCTTTTTCTTCACCTCATTTAGCAGTGGGTATATCTTTTTGGATTAATTAGAGCAATCCTCTCATTCAATAATAGTCAATTGTTTTCTGTTCAACCATTATGCGTAATTGTTTTCTTTGATCCATACAAATGCCGGCTATTTTTCATGCTTAATTAAAGCAGCCTTCCCTCCTGCGCGCAGGGGCGCGGTGCCGGGCGCGGCCGGATCCGGCGCGGTGCGCAGCCGCCTCTGCACCGTCCCGGGATGCCGGCAGAGGGCAGCCAAGCAAGAGTAATCCCGGCCCGGCGGTATTCCCTCAGATCCAACATTTGGCCTGATAAAAGTTTTTTTTTCCTCCTTTCCCCTTCTTTTCCCGCCCCCCCCTTCCCGACACTCCTATCCTTGGATAGGCCAGCTCACTGCTTGCTGACCCAGCTCTCCACACCTGAACAGGAGGCAATAGGCATTGCCCGGATAACTGATGAGACAGTTAAGAGAGATGACTACAGGATGGGGTAAAAAAACAAAACAAAACAAACAAACAAAAAAAACACAAAAAAGGCAAAAAAACCCCACAACAAAATACCAAAACCAAACCAAACAACCCAACCCCAAACCCACCAAACCCCCCCAAAACCAAACAGAAAAAGCCAGCAAACGGAGTGGCAACTGCTGTTTGCACAAGCTTCTGGTCTTACTCCATGATCTAGTGCCGATACACGGCAGAAAGAAAGTTGTGCTTTTTATCTCCAAATTATAACAGCAAACAAAGGGGAATGTATTTTTGCGGTGGAAGAGCTGTTGAATCCTCACAGGAGGGCTAAGAGCTAGGGCTCAGTCTTGAACACTCTCATCCACGTGAAGATTGATGCTTCTACGGCTATCCTTCATAAGGTTACACGTGTATACGTTTCTACAGGTTTTTATAAACACAAACATAAAAACACACATACAAAATTTCTTAATCCTACAAAGTAAAAATTTCTAATTCCTTAAAATTTCCCTGTGCTTACATATACACGTATAGATCTTTTTCAGGAAAAAATTACTTTTTAAAATAGGATTTCAGCCAGCAGAAATGAATGTGATATGCACAACAGCAAAATAGCACTAAAGCATCCTCTTAGGGAAAAGCATTCAGACAAAACCTAGAAAGTTGCAGGGATCAAACTGAGACTCTGAACTACTGTGAATGTTCAGCATAGTTTGGAGTAGGCAGGGTGTCTTCCAACCTGTTTTACCTTAATAGGGTGATCGCTTGTAAAAGTTTCTTACTCCCCCACATGCATCTTTTAAAAAATAAAAAAAAAAAAAAGGAGCTTGGTTTGAGCAATCAAAATCACTAATTAAGAGCGCAAACTTTGACCGTAAGCTGCATGATTTGCTCTCTCCCCACCAGAATTTCCACCTGCTGACAACCCTGGAGAGCACAGGAGCATCCACAGGGGTGCTGCCGGATCTGCCTGTTCTGCAAGGCCGGATCCTGCTCCCCATCCTGCTCCACCGAGGGGCTGCTCCCCTCAGCCAGGGAAGCGGAGCAGGGCCAGGCTGCGTCCCACGGCTGGCAGCCCTGGTTTGTGTGCAGCCTCAGCAAACAGCCTCCGCCTCTCCCCGAGCTTGCTGCTCCCCAGGCTTCTGGCCCTTCGGTTTTACCACACCATTTCTTCTTTAACCTGTCAAGCCCAGTTCTTGGCTCTGCTCGGGCTGCGTTTAACTGCACTGAGGGCTTCCTGGTTACAGTGAAAAGAGCTCACCTCTAACCCTGCTTTAGAGCATCATCTTTGGATGGGTAAATCGAGGCAACCCACAACCTCCCTGGGACCCCTCCAGCACCCACAGAAGCAGAGATGGCCCATCGTGACCTCTCAAATACCAGCTGTGGATGTGACCCTGCTCTCACAATACCACAAAGTTATTCCGGATTTTGGGCAATTTTCGAGAGGAAATCTGCCCATTTTAAGGGTTTTTTACTGGTCCAGTGCTGGGTACATCCCTCTGTACTGACTCAGAGGATGGTGGTTGTTTTCTTTTTTCCTTTTCACAGAAACCTCTAAGTAGCAGACAAAGCTACTGTTGAAAGAATGTTTTTACAGCAGTGGAAATAATCAGTGCAAGGCTAGTTTTTAAAACCTGCTCCTCAAGTGCTTGGAACATTAAACAATTATTTATGAACACTTGAAACATTAGCTGTTCCACTTGAAACCATTGGCAGGGCTTTAATAACAACCCAAGCAATGCTCTGGAAGCAACACCAAGGACTCTCACTAGTCACAAACCCTTTATTTCATTTTTAAAGCCGCTGTTGCTCTGAACCAAAATTAAAAGGTTTATCACCATGATTAAAACAAAATCCCATCACCGGCATGAGCATCTATTCCTTTCAGTTCTCCACTGAGACATTCCCCTCACTTTTTGACTGTTTGGAATGCCTTTGCTTTCCTCTGCTTCTTCCTAAAACAAGTTATTCCTGCGGAAAGCTTGACTGGGGCACTGCCTGCCCTCTCTCCCAGGATTCGGGTGGATTTTCACATCAAGGAGGCTAATTGACACCAGGTTAAATAGATTTCCTAATCAGGATTGCAAACTCTTTGATAATGAAAGTACCCTAAACTTGTGCTATTTATTAAAAATAATAATAATAATCTTTCTGGTAAGAAAGGGAAAGGGGAATTCAATGACAGAGACTGCTCAATGACAGGAAAGACTACATTTATGAAATTTGCAGGTGTGTTTTTTTTCCTGCAGTCTACCTTTCCCAGGGAACCAAAAAGGTTCAACCTTTTTCATTTATTTTTATTTATTAACATCAAGACATTCCAACTGAAAGCAGAATCCCATTACATGGGGTGCAGCACAGGCACACAGTCCTGGGATGTCCCCAGGGTGGTTTGACGGGAAGGGAAAGAGGCTCTCCCATTTTGCAGTGAGGAAAGCATCGTACGGAGAGGCTGAGACCCAGGTATGGAGGTGGGTGCCTGTCCCCTGGAAGAGAAACTCAATCCTTCAGCAATCTGCCTGTGCTCCTGGTCTGCTACTTCCAAACAAAACGCAATCAAAAATCCAGCCCATTCAGTATCCAGCACCTAAACCTGCTCTACACAAAGACCCGAGGAGGGAGAGGTTTCACAATTCTCTGTAAAATTTAAACACATTTTTGGTTAAACAGTTTTTGCCCAGGATGTTAGGAAGCTCTGACGCTGCTCCTGGCTTAGGAGGACACAAGCCTACATCGCTCAGCTGCAGCCAGCTACCAAGCAAGGCTTATTTGCCGTTCTTGTGGTTATGGTGTTGCTCACAATTAGGTTTCATTTTTTGGTTTTTTGCTCAGAGAGGGATGGAGGCAGGCAGAGGGCAGAAAGGTGTTTCCCACCTTGACAGTACGTGCTGTTGGCCCCGCGGTTAGGGAGTCAAGCAGCGATCCCTTGGCCACATGTGCTAAAACCAAGGCTAACAAAAAAGGCCATATTCCACTGGGTCTAAGGAAAAGCAGGCAGCATGGTGTTAAGAAATAACTGAGGCAGAATAAGCAGCATAAAGAATCTGAAAGACATGAATGCCTGAGGAAATGCAGATTTTGGGGAATCTGTGAGTAAACAGGCATATGACTGACTGAGCCAAAATATATACAGGATTTCACAATATTTAAATCATGTATCTTTGTGTTCTTAAAAATAAATTAAAACTATACCAAGGCTTACACATGGAAAACTGATGCACGCTGGGTGCTACTAAACCTGCAGCCAAAGGCCTCATCCTGCAGCCTCCGCACAAGCAGACCCAGGAGCCTGTGCACAGCCCCCGGGAAGCTTAACCACTGACACCAGTGGGAGCAAAGGCAAGCCAGTTGTGAGTGGTTTTAAACTCCCACATGAAGAGCCCTAACACCGTTTGAGAATCACACAACAGAATGTGCATTATCTGTTGTAGACCCGGTGCCCTCTTTTTAAGATGGCTGTTAACTTGCAAAAGTTACTGTGGCAAAGGAGCAGAAAAACGATTTGATCATATTCAGTGATATTGCTAAGAGCAACAGGGAAAGACATTTGAAAAAGTGGCTTGCAGTCATTTATATACCTCTTTCCACATGTTAACCATTTTTACTTTCAATAACCATGCATCAGTGCTCTTGCTGCATTACCTTATAACTCCTTTTCTTCTTTATGGTTCTTTGTGGACACATTTTCATCTGCTTAAATCTCTGCATATCTACTAGGAAAAAAATGTGACACATACACACAGGTACTCTGTCCTAAGTTATAAATATATTAGGGACATACAAATGTCATCACAACCCTCAAATGTAGCTCCACTGGCTCCTGCTACAGAGACACACTGCGACTTGCTAGAAGAGCACCAGCCAGAATCTGGGAAGGTGTCTAGGACTGGTGCTCCTCTCTCATCCAGGTAATTTGTTACTCAGAGTGAGCTGATCTTATTAAAAGAGCTATTTTTTCCTTTATGACTGTTTGCTGCTATGCTGGTTTTCCCTAAAGAGATGTAAAGCCCTCTTTACTCGTATTGACAAAGTGAGAGAGTGTAATTATCTTGTTGCGACTCTGGAGTTGAAATCCCGTACTTACAAGGCTGCCAACAACTGTGTAAAGTAACTTCTGAAAATTTACTAGAATAAGTTTGGCCACCGAGATCGGGGGGCAATATTCTCATACACCATGAATTTGCAAACAAAAGATGGACAGCTACCCGTGTTTCCTCTCCTTTCCTAGTTTAGGTCCAGCCACTCCCCTCTAAACTCCTCTGTCATCTCCTGGAGGTGTTGGCCCCAACTCACCTTGCTCTTCCCTGACATAGTTATGTAAATGACAGAAGTCTCTGCAAAACTTCTTAGGCTCCGAGTCACCTACCATAATTCTTGCTGACTTGGAAGAGATTTTGAGTCCTTCCTGAACAATATTTTCAAAAATATGTTGGCCCTTCTCTAAACACCTGTGATTACCACATGTTCAGGAGGGCTCAGCATCTGGAAAGGTAGGGTCTTTGGGAGTCTGGCTATAGCTGCCACACCTGGTGATGCTGGCCTCAATTCTTGTGCAAATTCCTAACCCACCTTTAGACATAGAAAAGAAAAATTGATAAATCTGAAATAGGTTCAGATTCAAAAGGCAGCTTACAGCTCATGTAGGACTCTTCTCAGGTGCCTCTAAGCTCGCTGGTACATAGATCTTACACAAGATACTTCTGAGTTTAAAGACACTCCTTTTAGCATGGCAAATAGCATGCATGCTCCATTTTCATGGTGCCTCTCTGTAGTGGTATTAGTCACATACTCTTACACCGAGTAGAAACATTGCTTCAAATTTCAGCAAGGTTTTGGGGAAACACACTGCAACATGGGGCTGGATTCTTTATCATTTCCTGTATCTGTGCTGCTGCAATTCTTGCAAGCAGATGAAACTGGAGAATCCTTGCACTTACGAGCAGTCCAGTAAAGAGAGCAGAGATCTACGCAGATGTCATTGAAAATGTTGGCTAAAGCTTTGGTAAAGTATCTGCACAGCAGCCAGAGCTTCATTCTGTCTACTTGTATTGCACATCCTTAACAACTGCCTTCAGTAGAAGATTTTCCTAAAGGGATGTACTGAAAATGCACATGAGCGGCTGTGCAGCAAATAGCTTTATCAATTATTTCATTTGCAGCCCAGAAATACCAAAGGGCTTTGCAATTCAAAATGTTAACACACAATCTTAGGCCCAGGGAACTCTTACCACCTACAACTGAAAGTATGGAAAACAAAAGGAATGAATAAGATGCTTAGGGTGAAGATGTATAGAATGAATTAAAATGAATCCATCATATTTTAGGACACTGAGCTCCAGCTATGGTTCATATCTCTTTCCCAGTTATTGATCAAGTTGTAACTTACTAGTTTTTTATGAAGAGAAAAGACCAGTATATTACTATGTATGTTTGAGAAATCAAAATATCACCAGCATATGAGGTAGTTGGATTTCCAGTTATGAAACATGCATTTGACTCTTAAGAATGCTGGAGACTGAATAAAGGTTAAAAACTCAGAAATAATATTGTTCCTGCAACTTTTGCAAAAATCTTTGAGAGATGAATTTAGCAATATGTGGCTTTTAATGGTGTTACATTAAACAGCAGGATTTCCATATGGCGTGAATCTGCTGAATTGTATCGAAGACGGGGATTTTGTTCCAAATTTCTATGGCATTCTGTGATTGTGTCATTAGATACCCGCAAGCCTTTGCTACAATGAAGAGTACAGAATGTGCCAAGTAAAACAATCCTGAGTGTGCCTTCCAAGGGAAAATACTGAGACTAACGTTTAAAATTTCCTAGCCCCATTTTCTTTGAAATGCAGTGAGTTCTTTTTGTTCAAAAAGGGTTAAATGGAAATGTGTCATTTTCATAATAATAATGTGTTTTATATTGAAATTTGTTCTTCGCGTCTTTTCTTTTCAGTATAAGTGTTGGTGTGTATGAGTGATATGAGGATAAGTTTGTGAGGGCAATTACCCATTATTGTTGAGTAGCTGAGTAGTCCCCTGAGCAAACTCATGCATAATTTGTTTGTTCATAAGATACTGTAGAGCTGAGGCTGCAGTATCTTCTATGCCCCAGCTTATGGGAAAATGGAAGCTTTTTCCCACTACTCTGCATTTCTTACCCTATTGTTTGAACTCTGATCATCCTTCTTGCCCCTCTATTATGGGTACCTTCGCTGAATAGGAATCGCATATCAAATGGGTTAAGGTCAGAAATACATCATATAAAAGGGGAAACAGTGAATTCCTTTTACAAGATTCATTATGATAATCATGTCCAAATACATTATTAGAAGCATTAAAGAAATCCTTTTCTAATTTATTTTTGTGCCTCTTACTATCTGCATATCCTTGTTATCTAAGAGAAACAGTGTGGTCTGCAAAGTTGAGGTTACAAACGTGCAGTGGTCTTGGGATAGACAGGAGTGGCTTGAGATACAACTTCAGTGTCAAATAATTTTCCACTTTTTTAAAAACTCTAATCTTTCCTTACATGGTTTTCTCCCCTTACAGCTCTCTCTTCCCTTATCTATAAGAGGACTTGCCCTTTTCCTCAGGTAGCAGCATCCCTATTACCTCTTTCCCTTACACGCACACTAGAGCAGTGATTTCTTGCTTTACTGATCAGCTCTTCTGTAGCTTCACCCTGGAGAAGCCCTACAATTTAAATGTTGCTGTCTGCAGCCCTTCTCCTCTGAAGAGCTGCAGACATTTAACATCACGCTGTATGGGCAATGTATTTTGTTATTAAAATTACTGTAATAAGAATGTGAGCACTTCAAAATGATTCATCTGCACTAAAACAACTGTATGCCTGGATTTGTAAGGGTTTTTCTCCCACCTTTTTTGTTTTTAAGCCAAGGCAGTTGTATGCTATACAACAACGAGGGAGGAAAGCTGATAAACAAAAGCTCTGTATCAGGAGATACAGGTATCTGTATCAAGACATCACTTTCTCACATGAGTTAATATTTACTGTTACCCAGAAAACACTTATTTTTGCGCAGGGGTTCACAATTTTTTCTTTAGTAGCTCAGAGGTTGGAGGCACCACCAGAAGCAGTAACAGGGACATATCAAACTGTGTGCCTATTTGGTATGGTTGGCATGGCATATTTTGGAAACTTTTGGTTTATGATACAGAGATTGAAAGGGTTTCTACCAAATCTTTTCAGATATTACATATAAGAAATATACCTATAAATCTTTGAGTACATGGCAATATTTCTGTAACTGATTTGGGGTAAGATTTTCACAAGAGATTAGCTTTACAAAACCTGCAGAAAAGCTAACCCTAATTTTATCCCTCCATAGGAGCAGTACTATGTCGACACAGACAACCTCAGCATTACATTTTTGTATTTGGACAAAGCGTTATTACCTGGAATGAATTCTATTTGTGCTCCATCTGTACTTAGCACATTTTTTTGTCATGACGAACCGCTTCTTTCTGAAAGTAGTGGTACAAAGTAGGAGTATGAAGCATTAATTGATACCCAGATGCCAAAATTATATATCTTTTATTTTTTTAATAGGACAACTCTTTGGGGAAGATCCCTATTTCTTCTTTAGATACTTTCCACATTCTCTCCTGTTGGCAAAGCATGCAAGAATTTAAAGCATGATCATAGGATAGCTCTAACATAATTTGCATCAAATCTTAATGCTTCAGATTTGAAGAAATGTTAGATCAACACAAGCGTCTGTCCCTGTGTAGCTCTCCTTGGGGAACTCCAGCATAAGGCATTTGTCAAAGCAGCCCCCTAAACTCACTCATACCTGACCAGAATGAGCTGAACACTCAACAACATAGCTGCATATAAGAAAGAAAGAAATCTAAAACAAAACCCCGAAGTGCCTGAATTCAGTTATCAGCATCTGCTTGTAACTTGTGGAGATATAAGAAGTATCTTCATTCTGGCTCCACAGAAATTAAATCCTCCAAGAAGTTCCAGCATAGGACTTTCAGACTAGCTTTTGCCTGATGAAGTTTCAGAATAAATACCTTAGGGTTCCAGGCTGATTTAAATGACAAAGCCAGTTATTAATTTTGGTACAAACTTTGGATGAGGCCTCCAAGACTTTATGACACCTTCCTTCACATGTGGAACTCTGCCACCAGTGCTTTTATCTCTTCTTTTTCTCTGGCTGATGTTATTAGTATCAGAAATGCTGTTTGGATGGAAAGAGGAAATGGAGATATAGCTAATTTCTTAAAAGGTGGGGCCATTAATCCTGTCAGAGGAATATTTGGATCCTAAGGAAGTACATACTCTCAAGCTGGTAGCTGTCAGTTATAGATGAGCTTGAACACACAGTCTCCAAAGCCAACGCCACCACTGCAGTGCCCTCAGGTGCAAGGTGAAGGCACAGTCTTTGTGGAAAGGATAAAAAAAAAAATATTCTGGGAATACATGGCACACCCAGTACTGGTGTAAGAGCAGCCTACTCAGGAGAAGACTCTTTCACCACCATAAATGGGGTGGGAACTGGTTAAGAAAATAGCAGATTTTAGAACCTGATGTATTTGAAGAAAGGTGTCAGTGGTAGTACGATCTCCTGGGGTCAGGATAGCCTGTCTGCAGCCCAAGAGGAACTGGGCTGCTTCTGAAGAACAGCCTCTCTTCAAGGTCTGCTTCACCAGCTGACAATGAGCTGCCAATATCAAATGTAAATGTAGCTATGGGTGAGCAAGTTTTTATAAAATGCATTGATTACTTACAACAAGGCAACTTGTGCCAAAAACTAAGAGATCCATTGAGATCACCAGCAAGGAATGGGGAAGTGGTGGGAAAAAACAGGCCTTAAATGGAGAATTAAATACTGAGAAAATGGACATCTTTTTCCCCCAGCACCCTCTGGTGACCCTAAGAATGATTCTGGGAAGGTACTGATTGAGTGAGTCTGAAAGAGCTGTGCTGCACTTTGTGTTTCCTGTGTCCGTGGCTCTCTAGGACTTTGCGTTACTTGCAGCAATCAAAATCTAGTGGCAGTAAGAACACACTGTGAGGTGCATGAGAACTTCCCTGCTCCTGTTCACTGTCCCGTCATCTTTTCTTTTCATGCTCACACATCTTTAAACAAATAAAATGCCCAAAAGCCTGAAAACAGATAAGGTACTAACTATAATAGTCCTAGGGTCTCTATAGATTCTCCCCCCGCCCCCCCAAGCTAGATTACAACATACAATCACTGTCTTTTCTACAGCTAGGGAAAATACTGGGTTTTACCCAGATGACTCAACATGCAAATGGCAGAACAAGGAAATGACCCTGTATTTTCAAAGTCCTTAGCTGGTAGTTGGTACTTGCAATACCACATCCTAGCTCTAAATCATTATCAGTTACTTGAATTTTTAGTGTATTTTAGTATGTTAGTGTATCTTTATCACCATGAATCCCAAAGAGTGAAAGGAACATGGTCTAAAAGATATACCAGCAAGACTTGCTACTGGAGAAAAGAAAATTATTTAGAACACATGATACAAAATCATGTCTAAACACTAGAACTTTCTGTGCTATGGTTATGTGGGCTAAACAGCAACAGGAACACCCTGATGTCTAAGGTACTGTATCTGAAAACTTGAAAGTAGTTCTTGATGTCCAAGACAGTTTTGTTCCTCAGCAAGAACTCATAAGAGCTGAGAGGACACTGGGGAATCACTTGGAAAATATGACTTGCAGTTAAGCCCTTGATCAATCAGTATAGTGAAAGGAGCAGCATCACTGTTCAGAAGTTAATTAGACACTAAGAGTAATACTCTAGAAAGCTTTGAGAGCAGATTGTGTAAAGACAGCTCCCAATATAAATCATTACTATACCTCAACTCTGAATTTCCATTAATTATTAAAGCTTTCTAGGCAAGCTAAGCAGATATTCTAAGATGCATATTTCAGAAATTTCCACATGTTAAAAATTAAGTACCGTCAAACAAGCTGGGCCAGGCAATGAGAGCCTCTGGAGGCCCCCATCGCAATGTACTCATGTCACTCATCATCATCTCCAAGGGCTGCGTCAGGCTCCCTGCTGACGCATGGCGCAGCCCCGGAGCTGCCCAGCTCCCTTCGTGCATGGCACCGCCCAATCCAGCTGATGAGTTCGGGCTTCTTTTCCACGTATTTGGGACAGACCTGGAAGCACAGGTGCGTTTGAGGATGTTCTAAAGTGCTCCTGGGTTCTTCAGTGTACTTTGTATCAGCAGGGTTTTAGCTCATGATCATATCACAAACTAAAGGAAATGGGGGTGTGAAATAACGGATTGGTCACAGGCTACAGAGGGCAGTTTGTGTAAAAAACTGAGGTCTGGCTGGATGGCAGGAATTAAGCTCTTCCCTGCATTCAAGTTTGCCTATGATATTTTCCTTGGTTTTGTGATCAAACATGGAAAGAAACAGACCTGGACCAAAGATGAAATTTGAAGAAACCCGCCTGGCAGTCTCAGATGTCGAGAGACGTCAGACTTCGATGAACCTTGGCTTTGTTTTGGAGTTTAATTAGAAACAGAAGCCCACTAAAGTGCTCTCTTTTGGGATGACTGCATTAAGCCCCCCCTAAGTCCTACTTCCCAATAAAGTACAGGGAACTGTACAGGGGTCTTGTTGCTGTTTTTAATTAGATTAATTCTTTTCAGTACTTCCAGCTAAGACTAAGAAAAGTACAGCTTAAAATATTCTGAAATAGACCTACATCAAACAAAGGTAGATATTTCTCATATTCCTGCAATAAAACAAAAAAAAAGAAAATCAAGGCATCTATTTAGTCATTGTAAAAACATGGGAAGATAATCCCCCCATTCTATTCTGTGGGTCTTTTTTTTTTTTTTTTTACATTAAATACAAGAGTTGTTAACTTTATTTGTAAATGACATGTAGGCTTGTCCTTTTGTTGGAACAGACAAAACAGAAAAAGATAGGCAATGGGAATGGTTCAAATGAATTGGAGGGAATGGCAGACTTTAGATTTGTGTGCAAAGCTTTCGATGTGATGAAATGTACCCAAATAAAGTGTCTCAATTTTTGATTATTCAAATCAAGATATTGCAATATTTTTGGACACTCAAGACTTTGAGCTGTTTATTTATTCATTTTCTTTCTTTACTGCTTTTGTCCCCTGAGAAACCTAACAACTGAAATATAGCAACAGTGCAGAATATTTATCGGAGAAAACAAGCACTTAACAGGATTGCAAAACTCCAGGTTCTCAAGAAGAAAAAGCAATAGGCATTAAAACAAGAGCTGCTGATACTGAACTAGTTTTTAGTGTTACAGGTAAGAGACATCTTTTGCTTTCAAGAAGAAAACTAGGCATAGTTGAATAAGAGTGTTAGACTGCTTTAATCCAAACTGCACAGTAGGAGACCTTTGCAAAAATACGCAAATCCCACGTTTTACCACTTAAGTAGTATTTGAAAATACAGTCTCTATTGGATTGGGTATTTAGGTAAAAAAAACCCATTTGAGAAAATAGAACAGCCATGGTGAGTGGTTTGAAACATTTTAGGCGATCACATCAACAGTACTTTCAATTGCAATTTTGACACGGATAGATGGTGCTTTACAACTAAACCAAGATAAAGAGCTGACCATTCCCCAGAAGTCAGTGGATATCTGTCTGGCCAGGAGATGCTGCTTAAGGTGAGAACCAGAGCTAAAGAAACAGGTATGTGGGGCCATGGGCATAGAGGCTGGGCTGCCTGGGTAAGCCTTGGGAGGGTGAGGCAGCAGCAGGTGCAGTGTTGTCCTAAGAAGACAGAGGGTCTCCATGCTGGCACCTCACAGATGAGCAGTTCTCTTCAAAGGAGGTTTCACTCACATTTGACAGATTTTTCAGAATGGCCACATACCTCCTGCCTCCTTGCATTTTCAGCAATGTTTGAAAAACACCCTGAAACCCTGTCCCCAGTCTTTCCACAGCAGGACAAGCTGTCTTGCACAAATCCTTGTCTAAACCCGGGATATGGTCTGAACTAAAAAGTAGTAGCTTCAGTTATATGATCACCTAGTATGTTAATGAATGAGGGAGTAGAAAAAAGGTTGCCTGAGCAACGTCAGTTCTGGCATTGCTTAATATCAGAGTACTTGGCTAAGCAACCGGAATAATTTTCTTTTAATACCGAGTGGGTTTCTTGGACAAATCTAGAGAGCACACGGCCTTCATATGCTGCTAGGAGCGTGGATACAAACATACATATCTCACTACGAAGTCTACCTTGGCAAATTTGTAAAGGATCCTCCCAACTTGGGGGCTGAGTTTGCCCACAGTGCAAAGCAGCACATCCAAAGTGCTCCCTGAGCTTTCACCAGGCAAGTCATTCCCTGGAATAGCTCCAAAGCACATTTACACTCTGATCTTGCCCTTCCCTGGTTTGTCTCGCCATGCGCCAACCAAACCTCATAGAGCATCAGAGCAGGCTTGGCCTATGAGAGGAGTTGAAACTCCAGGGCAAATTTTAGTCTCCTTTGTATCACTTGCATACTGTTAGGACTGATGACAATTTATTATCTATGTTCATGTCTAGGGTTGATTGCAGATATAATTTTGCTCTATTCTCATCTGCATGCTTTCTATATATAGCACTACTATTTTTTTTTTCTCTTCCCTTCCAGCAACTTTGACAAATTCTTTTCAAGCTCAGGATGGAAAGAAATGCAATCTTCAAAACAAAACAGTAGGAAGGAGCCTGTTTCAAATAAAAATATGAATTTGATACTATTTCACCTGTGACACACCTTCCTCACCCTCCTCCAGCCTTTTACATATTTGAAAGAATTTGATACTTAAAAATACAATGAATACATACAAATAACTTTAAACCTTATGATTGTTTTGAAGTGTCATGCTACATGGAATCAGACAGACAATTCTCCTCTTTCATCTACACTCCAGAGAACTGTACTTTTTCCCAGAAATTCTATAGCATTTGAAAAGAAATGGCCCTGGTTTAGAGTGATAGCGCTCCAAACAGTTCTTGTGTTTTCCATTAATTTTTGGTTGTATTGGTATTCTGTTCCAATTAGTCTCTGTTAGTGCTTCAAAGCTCTATCTTATCTGCAGATAACATCAAAGATGAGAGCTTCCAGTTTTAAATTTGGTTTGTAGTTATTTTGAAGATACAAAGGCATCATTTGTGAATAGCTGATCAAATAGAATAAATACTTTTTTGTTTTGGCTCCAAAAGGGCCAGAAAACTACTTTTCTTTTTGAATTTCAATTCTATTTAGATATCAGGACTTATTTTCAGGCTGCTGAACTCCCAGAGCTCATGCTGACTTCAGCTGTGGTTGTATGTGCTCAGGCAGGAAATAGATTTCCTCTTCCACAAAACTTAGAGACTTCACATTTTTTCCTCATTTCACTAGTCCAAATCACAGACCTTTACAAAGCATCTCACAGAAGTATTAGCAAGAAAGACTCCAAGTAACTCCCATAACCACCAACCTATCAGTTCCTTTAGGACAAATTCTTAATCTCTCCTGTTAGAGCTGTTTCACTCCAGCTAGAAACTAACATAATCATTCAGAAAGAGTTTGACCTGAGGTTTCTTTTACCCCAGGGAGACCCTACCTAAGAGTTCACAAAGTTGCTGTTTTCTCTCTACTGCTGCCTTCTCTCTGGCCTGATAAAGATTTAAACAAAGGCAAACAAACTTAGCAAAAGAACAAGAAACTCGTTTCAGCAGTGGTTAGCTGAGAAATAGTAGTGTTGGGTTCAAGGCAGCTACAAATTCCCTTGACATCTTCTTGAAATAAGGTAGAGGTCTAATTTTGTCTTTTTCTTATAAGAGTAATTTAGACAAAACCCCTCCTTCTCAGCTGTACTCAACACCTCCAAGAAAGTGACCACATTTCAACCACTGTTGGGAAGCAGCTCACTTAAAAGCATGAAGGAAAAACACTTAAGTCAGTTTTCTCTCTGTTTAAAAAGCACAGTGGTTTCACTGACATCTTATCTGGGGTAGTGCTGTTTAGGGAGGTGCTGTCAAGCTTTGCCAGTCAGCAAAGCAGTCTGTAAGTTCTCAGATTCCTCTTCATTAAAAAAATACTTGCCACTGGCTTTTTACATACGATGGAAGATGAAGCAAATCACCGTTGCGCCTACCTGGCTTGCAAATAATGTCAAAGACAGTGTGATCTTGCTGTCAGCAATCCCAGTATGCACTCTGCACTTGCTGAAAACATGACAGATTTTTCTCTATGGCCCCACATATGTACTTATGCACACAGATGTGTCATACCGATACTCAAGAAGCTGCCTCTGTACTTCATCAAACCACAAAGAGCCAGAGATTAAAGGTTTTCATGGATTCCTGCAAGGGAAAAAACTGTGGGGGCACATGTGCCATCCATGAAAGTGCAGTTCTGGGAAACATAAAGCTTCCTTTCTGACCGGCTCCGAATGCCTATATAGCAGAGGAAAGTGATTTCCACGGGAATTCTGCAAACATCCACCAGCCCAACCACAACACGTCAGGGCTAACAAGCACTTGAGGACAGGATGAGAGTTCAAAATGATCTTCACAAACTAGAGAAATAGTATGGAGAAGATTGGGATGTAGTTCAGGAAGCACAGCTGCACAATCCTATGCTTAGGTAGGAATAATCAGTTGCATAAAAAAACCCCAGCTGGTTACGTTGCTACGCTGCAGAACAGAATCTGGGGAACAGGATGGCTTGTAAACCAAATATAAGTCAACAATTTCATGCTGTCATGAAAAAGACAAACATCATACTGGGATATATAAACAGGAAGAGAACTTGTAAAACATGCCAGTAACCTCACTGCTCTATCCCATGTGGTCAAAGTCTTAGGAGGAATGTGACCACTTTTGGACACCACATTACGAGAAAGGTGAAGCTCAAAAGATCATAAGATTGACCATAGGCTAATGAATGGGATCTAAATGTAGTGTTAAAAAGAGCTGAGGGAACATGTGATAACATTCCTTTATCTGCTGAAAGGACTGTTGCACAGGGATAGGAAACTCAGCTTGGCACAAGCAGAACAGAAAGGACAAGAGGTAATGGGTTAAATCTACAGTGAAGGAAGAGTTAGGTTAGACATCAAGACAGGTTTTGTATTTATTATCAGGATAGAAAAGTGCTGGAGCAGACTGCCTGGAAAGGGCACATACCTGGATGTCTTTGTGGGACTTTAAGAACAGGTCATCTGAATATTGGCGAGGAGACACAAGTTGATCCTGCATTGAGCTAAACAAGAAGTAAATGGTCTCCTGAGATTCTTTAAAACTCCTGTAAAAATATTCAACTAGAGGCCTTGCAACAGTCTGAGACAGCCAGCTTCTAGACAGTAATAACGAACTGTTGCAATGAAGATACCACCTTCATTTTTTGCACCTGTTACACAAACTCCAGTACACTTCCATAAAAGACTTGTTAACTACTGTTGGTTGCATCCATCTGCCAAATGATACATCCTGTCCATGAGATGGTCACATTCCTGTCTCCCTTATACCAGTATACACTGTGATACAGCAGCAATTACACCATTCAGCTTATTTTCCATTTCATCTTATCAAGTCTCAATTTTTGCTGTAATGCCCAAGAGGCTTTCAAATATTTCTCCCAAAAGGTCTCCTGTAGCAGGCATCCCTTGGCCTGGAAGGGCCCACCCAAGAGACCTGTTTCACCTGCCTTTCCAAATGCAACAAACTGAGCCTTTAAAAGGGCAAATTGTTCCATAACGCACTATATATCAATTTTTTTAAAAGATCTTGGATTTAAGGTACTTTCCACCCAAAGCACCCACCTAAATGCCAGGGCAATGCAGAAGCATCTATAAAGATAACACATACAGAGGTAATAGAGAATTTGGCCTGTGATGGACAAAACATGAAACAACATGGGAGGATTTTCTGCCTGGAGCCAGGATGTACAAAGGCACACATAGCTCATATGTTACTGTAAAACCATTATAAAGCCCAGGCTTTAATTTTGACTGGGGCCTGTAAGAGTTTGCTGCTGGTAGGAGGAAAAATGGCGAAAGTGTACTGCTGCATTCGGAGGCCCTTCCCCAGCTCTGATGGGGCTTTTGTGGCTCCAGGGTTAGAGTCTGGGTCTTTCCACCTTTCCCACCCCAGCACCACACTATCATCCTCTCAACTTTATTGCACACTTGTCCTTCATCCTCTCCTCCTAACGTTGTCCCCATCATCACTTTTTAGCAGTAACCTACCTGCTGCCCTCTTGGAAGATGAAAGACATACAGTCTCTCTCTTTTCTTTACTGTTCAGAGGAAATACAGAACATTCTTAATTGTACTGGTTTGTGCTTCTTCTATATTATTAGCAACCTCTATGCTAATCTGCCTTTGCAACTCTTTTCAAGCTTTTACTCCATCCTCCAGTCTAAATGTATTCCCAGACATTCATTGACCTACAGTGGCACTGAGTGGAAAAGTGAAATAAAGCCCCATGTCTCCCCTTGCAGGACACTGAGTTATTGAAAAATTATCTAGAGTGTCTACAAGGCAGAGTGATGGGGACTAAAATCCTACTGTCTTTGTACTGCTCAGAGCCTCTGCAGCATATAGATCATTTGTCAGTGCCAGTTTGAGGTAGTTTCTATAAACAGGCTATTTTGCATTTGAAGCACTCACAGGACATGATGGTTCGGCTAAAAAACCATGCATTTTACATGTAATCACCAGGATAATTTGGCTGTATATCGTGTTCCCACAACTTAATATTCTACCTACAGATGCATGATCAAGAAGAGATTCCTTAACTTTGACAGGGCACATCACATTATACTCACTTTATTATTGGAAATGATCACCCCAGGGTGCAAAGGCATGGTTTCATCATACTTTTTTTTTTTTTTTTTTTTTAAACCATAGTTACTGCAGTGTGGGGTATTCTAAAGCTACAGAGCGCCACTTGCCAGTGGACAAGAAGCTAAATTTTACCTCAGTTGTGCAAGGAAGAAATAACTGCTTAATCTAATGTTGTGCTGTGGAAAATTCACACTGGAAAACTCAACTTCTAGGCACACAGTTCATATCCTCAAGTGGAAAGTCACTTTGGGCATTGAAATATAATGTTGTCAATGGATGTAACCAAAACCTCTCCTGGCTACAGCTACACATCCTCCCTTAGACTCAGGACAAGGTCTGGTTCTGGACTCTAGACCTAACATTAAGCACACAAGGAAACATTGACAGTTTTGATACTTGCTAGGACCAACAATGAGTTTTTTCCTCTGCTTTGATGGTTATTACAACCTATTAAAGTTTCCTATTCTCCAACTCTGCAAAGACTTGAATGCACTCCCAGTTGAGCAGACCAGAAAAATATACTCTTGAATCTCAACAACCACTTGATACAGTACATTTATCTGGCAACTGATTGATATCACATCTATTTTGGCATTATGATTTTTTTTTTATTCTCCATATAAATGCCCTATTTCACAATCTGGAAGGAAAAGGAACAAGTGATGGCCCATAGCTATTTAATAGCTATAAAATAAAGCCTATAAAATAAAAGTGAAATGAATTATCAAACCATAAACTAAAGTTCGGTGTTTAAAATGGGCCATGGCTTTAAAAATTCAATTACAGCTTCAATAGAAACAAGTTTACTCAATATTTTAATGACCTTCTCTCATAACATTTTTTTCCTCCTTTGCAAAGCCTGGCATTGCTGAGAATGCATGGCAAGCCTGCCTTTCCTCTAACTACTTTAAGATTGATTAGGAAACAGAAATATTGATGCATTTATCCAAAATAACCAAATTAAATGAGGCAAAAAATAGCGCACAGAAACGTGTCTCAGTAGAAAACTGGAGTTGATCGAGATTAAGAAAAGTTACATTTAATGTTCCTGGATTGAAAGTATTAGGACCATTAACTGAAAGTCAGCAATGGAGAATACTCTAATAGGAAACTCATTTAATGTTTTCTTAACTCCCTGGTGGGCTATTTCCTGAAGTTCAGGTTAGGTAACTTCTGCAGATTCCTATGCTACCAACATGCAGAGGGGTCCTACAGGGCATCTCAGCTGAGAACAGCAGATGAAGAGAACATCTCAGATCTGCATTATCTTTGTTGAAGCCTCAAGTCAGGTTTGTGTTCGCTTGGTTTTGTCAAATTGGTATTGTCATGGTTTGGGGGATACATTTAGCAATGGGCTGCCAGCGATATTGGTTTCTTGCATTCATGGAGGCTGAGTCTAGATGCAGTCCTAGCTCCTGCTGGTTTCAAGGAGATCTTAAGTGAGAAACACCCTTAAGGACAAGACTTCAGGGGCTGTTACTTCAAGCAACAGCAGCTTTCAGGGCTGTGGTTTTGGAGGGGCTTTTCTTGTCTGTTTTACTTTCTTTGGGAGACAGGATTTTGACAAAATCTCTAGAAAAACAGGGAGGGGGTGCTGAACAAGTTAGAAGGAAAGAATTTTCTCTCTAGTTTGTTTTGGAAACAACCCATATTTTTAAACAGTGCTTCTGATATGCAGAGTATCATCAGGTCCAAGCTGCAATCAGATAGGTCTAGGCTGATCCGTGTGGAGCCTAGCTGTTTTTATTAGGACCCACCAGGAGCTCTATAGCCCACCCTGACAAATCCAGCTGAAGACTCAGCACCACTGATAAATGTAAAGCATTGCAGGTGCAATAACATGGAAAAAATAAGTAAGTGTTTCTGGGAGAAAGAGGGGAACTGCAACTGAAAATCCATGATTCTCAAAGCTGCATCCAAGAGGAATGGAACAAAGATCTCAAAATATTACCCCTAGATGTTTCCCCCCTGTGGTTGCAATTATTCCCAAAGTACCCTGCTTAAAATAGGTTTTCAAACCATGCAAGACTAATCATTGCAATTTGGGGATGTAAGTAGGCACTTACCATGCAATTCACAATTAGCTAAAGATGGTAGAAGAATCTCAGTCATGTTTGCACAGGAGATTTAAAAAAAGAAAGAAAACATTTTTTTCTTCTAAGAATGACATGTGATGGGAGAGTAGAGGAAGATAATTGTCATAACAAAGGGAATATGTTATTATTTATTGGCCACACTTAAGCACTGGGATCTTGGATTATAGTATCTGGTGACAAATGCTGCTTGAAATTTTGTAAATATTGCTTAAAAGGTAAGATAACTGAGTAATTCTGAATGTGCTCTGCAACCAACACTTTCAAAATTCAGTTCTGGCAAGCAGAGTGACATTCTCTTTTTGTCCTATAGAAAAAGTAAGACACAACATCTGAGCACCCTAAAATCTTGTTCTCTTTGGGCTTGACCATACTGCTACTAACATTAGAGCAATATTGCTGGTAACTACGGCAAGAGAATTTTTAAAGCCAACCAATAACCTTAACTTTTTAAGTGCCTTCAAGGTACATGGTAGTCCACACTGTCACCCTGCCCTCTGTGCTGCTGACTGTCAAGCCCACCCAGCACAAGGGCTCTCCCCACTCAGGCTTGTTGCAATGGGGGTGACAACTGTTCATCTCTGCAGACCTTATCTCCTGGCTGATGATGGAGTTCACCCTCCTGAGTTCAGGAGGGCCACAGCACTCAGCTCCCCACAGGACTAGACCATTTCTTTGCCCAAGTGGCAGCTGTAAATAGACATTTAGGGTCTAGTCTCTACATCTTTCAGTATTTTAACTTACATTTAGCCAAAACATTGACACATTTGTCTGATTTGTCACTATTAATTTTCTGATTCCCTTTTTATTTTCTTCTTCCTCTTGCAGATTCACTGGGTTATGAACTGCAATAATAACCTTTCCGAACCTATTTTTCTTTTTGCAAAGCTTTTGTTTTTGGTTTTTTTTATTATTATTATTATCACTCCACTAGTGCTGGGACGCTGATTACCCCCTCCTTCCCCACCCTACCCAGCTCTAGAAGTGCATGCAAATAAAAAAGGGAAAAAAAAAAAAAAACCTCAGCAATAAGTTGGCTGATTCTGGCAGNCTAGGAAAAAAAAAAAAAAACCTCAGCAATAAGTTGGCTGATTCTGGCAGCAAGACAAATCTAGCACCACACAGCAGGCAGGCAGAGAGTGCACTGCTCATCCTTTCGGTTTTGTCAGTGTATGGGAATGCTGGACATCAGCACACAGCGAAGGATTCGGCCAAAAGCACTCCTCCTTGGCGTCTGAACCCTGCTGCTTTC
>VZTL01033842.1:9018-20998 GCA_013400535.1 Scopus umbretta | reverse complement strand
TTCTGCGTTTTTTCCTCCCCCCCCCCCCCCACCCCGTAGCAGCTATCCTATGGGGATTATATTTTCAACCTGTGACCCGCCTGGGAAGGGGAAAGGACAACGAACACCTGCTGTGCTACTCTTGCACTCATTAAACTTGCTTGGAAATTTCACGGGTGCGTTTGTACTCTAGGCAATGTCGGGTCTCCCCGACATCACCCTCTCTCTGTGGAGGGCAAAAAAAAAAAAAAAGCGATGCACCTCTATAGGCAACGTTTTGGGGGCCCGGTGCCGCAGCGCGGGTGCAATTCGGAGTGTGAAAAGGAAAGCGGCTTTTGTATCAGTTGCATGCCTGCCTACGATTACCACCGGCGTTTACAGTGGGAGAGGCCGGCCCCGCTCCCAGGTGGCGTGCCGGGTGCCCCGGCGAGGCTCCCGAGCCCATCCGCATCCACAGTCCGGTAACAGAGAAGTTAACGTGGCGTAAGCATTGCAACTGCTCTAATCTTTGCATTGCATAGATGAGATTTTGTGGGTTATTTACAGCTGCAGCTGGCTGTTGGTGAGTGAAGGCGATTGGATTGATGCGTAGTTATTAACTTTGGGAGATGTGGACCTATAACTGGCTCGGAGGGAACCGGTGGCTGGTCAGAGACGTGCTGGCGGGCGGCAGGGAGCGCCGGGCTCTCTCCAGCTCTGCCTCTAGGAAGCACTCCGACCTCAGGGAAACCGCTGCCACGCTCCCCAAAATGGGAAAAAAATTACTCTGAGTAACGCTGCCGAGCGTGCGCAGCTTGGTTAGTGTTTGCAAAGCGCTTTTTTGGAGGCCCTGGGAGTGGGCAAGAAGCGTGGTTGAGGGATGCACCCCGGTGCAGAAGAGCCTGGGACGTGGCAGTTAATTTTCAGCTCGAGGGAGATGCCGAGAAACGGACCGCAGGGGATGGACCTGCCCGGCCCCAGAGCTGGAAACCCCTTCCCAGGCAGGGGTTCCCCTCTGAAATGGGGGTGTGGCGTGGGGCGAGGCAAAAGCCGGTCTCGGCGGCGGCGGTTAGAGGTGGGAGCGCGGTGCCCCACGCGGCGGGAGAATCGTTAACACGGCGTGTTGGGTGCCGCTGCCGAACCTTCTTGCCCCATGAAAGTGCGGGAGAGGCGAGGCTTCCCGGGAGCAGGCTGCTGCCACCCGGCCTGACGAGCCCGCGCAGATGGCGGGGAGATAAATGACGCCATCTCCGTACTGTAGTGGCTCGGCTGTAATTTCTGAAAGACATTTATTAGAGGCAGCCTTCCCTTTTTCAGGGACCGTGACTCCGCGGGCAGAGGGAATTGCGACAGGGAAGGTGGAAAGCGCAACCCGGCGTTACTGATGAGAGCGGTGCCCAAAACCCCATCCATTCCTCTCCTCCAATTTTCTCCTCTGACAATTTATAGGTTAGTTTGATGCTTGAATAGCTGTGTCTCTCTAGTAATATGTATTCTCCGTAAGTATTCCCCGCTGTGGCATATCCTAAGAGAACTCCATCAAATAATTATCTTCCCTTTTATTTATTCACAGTCTTTTCACTCGATCTGCATCACGATAAAATATTCCAATGGCTTCCTCTTAGCACCGAGCCTTCCCCAGATTGTAAAGTGTATTTATGTACAGTATTAAATCCGCCCTGCGTGGCTCTTTATCTCGGCGCTTTCCTCGTTTGATGCTACCGGCGGGCGCTGGCCTCGGCCACCCCCTGCCTCCGCACCCCGCGTCACCAGGGCACACGCCGGCTCCGTACCGCGTGCCCCGAAGCCTGGGGGCAGGAGGGGTCTGCGGGTGGCCGAGGACAAGGCTGCAGGCTGGTGCAGCAGGACGGAGAAGGGCGGCCCCACCGGGGAACCTGCCCGTCTCCCTCCCTCGTGCCTTGAGCCTGGCTATCGCTGCCTTTCGGCGCCGAGTCGCCCGCTGTCAGCAGAAGGACGTGACTGCACGACGGCTGAGTGCAATCAGAGCAGGGAAGAAACCAATAAGCTCTCTTCTTTCTTTCCCCCCACCACCTCTGGGGGGACCGAAAGAGCAGCACTGCTCTTCTCCCAGGACTCCGTCGGGTCTCCCCGAGCAGCTGGCTCAGCGGACGGCCTCTTGGGGAAGGCTGCATTTCCAAAAAGGGCTTGCCGTCCAGCGGGCAGCTTTTTATACGTGAAGACGGGTGATTTCAGGGGATGACGTGCAGAGTCTGAGCATTGGCTTCCAATGCTGGAGAGCGTCCTCGGAGGAGGCGCGGGCACGCTGTCGCCCGTGACAGGGGACGTCCCTTCCATGCAGGACAGAGGGTCCGCGTTTGCAATGGGGAGAGCTGCAGGTCTTCCAAAATAGCATTTCCGAAACCAGGATATCCTTATCTCTCCGTGGATTGTGGCATGCTATACAGCCGCCCAACGGGGAACATTCGGTGTCTCGCACCTCCATCTGCTCCGCGCTGGAGGCCAGGAGCGGCGGCTGCGCCCACCCGAGACGCATGGGCAGTGCCTCGGTGAGCGCCGGTGCCCCTCCGCAGGCGTGAGTCGTCTAAGGGTTTTCTGGGCTGAAAGGGCTCACGTTTTAAAATGTAAAACCCCTAGCAATGCCAGGGATTTCATTAGGCCAGGAGAGCTCTTCCGCTCGCCAGGGCTGAGGGAGTGAAAGCGAGCCTAAGTTTGCTTCCGCCGCTCTTCCCGAGCGCGTGCGAGCGCTTCCCGGGAGGCCATGTGCCGCGCGGCATCTGCGCTTTCTGCCACCTCTGGCTGCCGCGACGTGGGGGCAGCCGTCTCCAAGTTGGTCACGGAGCGAAACAGCAGCGACCGTTCATAACCGTGGCTTTTATTCCCCGCTTTGCCTGCAGTCGGCTCGGCTGGTAGGCGGAGAGGCCGGGAAAAGGGCTTGCTCCCAGAAGGAGGAGATGCCGGGGAGAGGACCGGTCCTGGTGAGGATGATGACGGTCGTGACGCTCCCACTCGCTTGGCTCCGGTACCTCTTCGAAAGCAGCTTCCCCTCAAACCATGGAGAGGCGAGTTCCCTAGCAAGGGTTAACTGAGTGTATAAAATTGATTGCGATTTTAGTAATTCAGTATAATCACAGTCTACCAGCAGGTTGCTTTTCCAGCAGGAGGGTTTGGAATTATTTTCTGGAGTTTGCAATATAGAACTTAAATTAAGCCTCAGAAGTCAGAGGAGCTCTGCTGCATCTCTAATGTGGTGCTAAATTCTCAGCAGCACATTCTCTGTATTAAAGCCTTTGCTAGCAATTAGGTTCATTAACTATCACAATACCTTATTTATTACTCGGCATGCCATATGGTTTCCCAGCTAAAGAATGGCACCCGTTCTAGCACAGACCATTTGGCATCATAAAAATGTTAACAAATAATGTTATGGCTCTCAAGGGCAAAAGGGCTCGCTGGGTTGCAGGTCTGAACGGCAGGAGAGAATATGAAAACATTTTTCTTCTATGGCAAAATAAAGAATTCCTCGAGACAGAAGTATTCAAAGAATATCACGCTCGCATCACGCAAATGGGAGTTTTATACATGCCCGTAATGGCTATGTCAATATTTGCAGCAGGCAGCGCTCTCACTCATCTCCTTTCCTTCCCCCTGCTTTCCTCCTCCCCTCTGAGCAAGGACCTTGTTGGGAGCGCCGATGGAGAAGGACCCACCTCCCTATAAGCGTGCCTCGTCCTGTGCCTCTTGATCGTTGGGCTTCTGCTGGCGGCGCTAGCTTTCTGGCGTCCGCAGCTCCTGGGGGTGGCACTAATTTATCAAGCACCGTCTTTTCTTACCGTCCGAACTTCGTCCCTGCGGCGGCAGGGCGGGAGACCACGTCGAGGCGCTCCGGGTGCCGGCGTGCGGACGCGGCATTGATTTCTACACTGCAGAAGGGCCTAGAAGGGGTGAAGTCGCGCCAGTGGGAAGAGCAAATCGGGAGCGGATTCCTGATAGCGGAATGTGACGTTAGGTGCTCCGACCCTGAAAAGAGACAAAAAAAATCTTAGTTGTACACCTGTGTAGCGGTCTTGGCGGGAGACCGCGACCTGCGTGCAGCCCAGGCTGCGAACGTTAACGCAGAGTACTCTTGCCCTTGGCTCCTACTCGTGGCGGGATTAGGATTACGGCACACAGGGGCAGCGTTTCAGGCCACAGAGGCTTGAGTTGTCTCTGCCGAGTTTCCTGGACGATGCCCGCTCTGTGCTGAAGCGAGGCGGTTTCCCTCCTAGCCTGCTCCAAGACAATTCCTGGCGTCAGCTTTCCGATTTTCGAGATTCGCTGGCAGGCGCCCGGCGCTGCCGCCCCTTGCCAAGAGCATGGCTCCTCGTTGGGAGGGAGGCGGCGTGTCCCTGTTCGGCACATGCCCCGGGAGCGGCATCCTGCTCTCCCTGCGGGTCCAGCCTTGCCCCGGCTCACCGGGAGGGGAGGAATGCCCTGAGTAACTGGTGCTGCAAGCGCTCAAAAGCCCGGCAGACCGGAGACGCCTGTTACATCGTTCGTGGTGGCGGTCCTGGTCAGGAGCCCAAACGAGATGCCCAACCAGCAGGAAAACAACTCTGCCAGTGCGTGCGTGAGCTGAGAAACGGTGGCCGGAGTCCTGCAAGCGGGCTCCACTTGCCTTTTTGCAGCTAACCGTGGCAGCGCAGCGCCTGCTTCCCATGGGTCGAGCTGACAGTTGCGTGGGTCGAGGCAGCCCCGTGGCCGCCGGCGGGCTGGGGGGGACACGGTGCCCTCCTGCCGAGAGCAGCTCGGCGCCCCGGGACGGTAGAGCAGGATGCTCTCGGATAATTACCAGGGCGATGATCACCGGGGAAAAAGCCTCAATGTACAGCATAACTGCTCTTCACGTGGGCAGCGGCAGAACCGAGGGCACTGGGCCCGGCGCTGGGCTCGGTCTGTACACAGCGGCTGCAGCAGTTTCGCTGTGCAGCTGATCTGTCGGTGCACGCCGCGGAGCCACAAGCGTCCTGCTGGAAACGCTCTTCCTGGGGAGGGATGCAACAAGGAGAGGGATTACTGCAAAATTCACAGGCTTGAAAGCCAGCGAGGATTACTTCTCATCGCCTCGGCTGAACTCTTGAGCAAGGCCGGTGAAGTGTTTCACCTGCCAGTTAACGCAGCACCACTTTGTGTCCGAAATGAAGCCCCTTTTTTTCCATTTTTTTTTTTTTTTCATTTTCGGGAGCCCATGAGCCTCGATTTTTATCGCGGCCGATGGCATGCAGTACCATATGCAAGGCCAGGTCCTGGGCATGAAAGTGCTCCATCCGAGGAGGAGCGCGGCCAAAGATCAGGCCCCGGAGCCGGGCACGGTGAGCACTTGAGATCCGCACTGCTTCCACCCTTGAAGAAAACATTGCAAGTCGGGCATCCCTCACCTGAAAAACTGTATTTAAGTAACTCCCCTTGCTCAGTGCTGTCATACGGCATCCACCGATGAGCTGGCTGGGAGTTAAGCCTTCTTTTCCGTATCCCGCTTCCAAAACCATGAGTCGTTCCCGTACCCCTGGCGTCTGACCTGCTCCTGGGGCTTAAGCTCTCCCCCACCCCGACCCAAGGCAGTCACTTTAACATCCCCTTTCTGCCGGCCTCGGCCTCGGTGCCCCTCGTGAGAGGCTGCAAATTCCTCTTCTGTCCAGCACCTTTGGTCCCGGCGCCGCTGCTCCGTGATACGCCCTGCGCGTCGCCTGCGTGCCGTCGGGAAGCGTTTTCTAGCGAGCGAGGTACCCATGGGGAGGAAGGGTGCTCGGCCGGTTTGCTATAGGGGTCCTGCAGCCCGTGGGGAGGGAGGCTGAAGGTGGGGGAAAAGGGTAGAAAATGAGCCATTTGTGCTGAGAAAAACCTCTCGGAGGCTCTGCATCCCTATCCGCTTTTAGGCTTTTCAAATTTTTTTCCTGGTCCCTTTGCGGTGGTGGAATTGGTATTTCCCAGCCTAAGGATGAAGTGCCTGAAGCAGCGGAAGGTGCCGGTGAGAGACAGCGGGCCGGGTTTCGCGAGGGACCTTATGCCTCGAGCGGAGTCGGGGGGATTTTTGGAAGCAGCTGCACACCCAGCGACAGCCGCCGTGTCAGCTGCCTGCATCGCGAGCCCTGCTGTCTCCCCCTGTTTGCATCCCCAGCCACTTGCAGGACCACGTGTGAACCTCTGGCCCTGGGCAGATAGGTCTTATCCAGGAACGGCTTTGCAGGAGTGTTTACTTTCATTCTTGGGAGGCCGATCGAGCCGTTCCAGCAGGGAATGTGGCGTGGCCGAAGGTGGACTGTGCCAGCCTCCCTCCAGCCTTGTCCAAGGGCACCGTAGCTCCTTCAGAACCGCCTTCTGCCCAGTTCCAGTGCCAGCCCCACAACAAAACCGGGTGGCAAAGCCCGTGTCCGCGGGCTTCATGGCGGTGGACGCGCAGGCTGTGACTGAGCTGGAACGCGCCGATTTTTCCCGACCTTCGCGAGGGATTCGTGAATATCTCCCCCGAGAAGGGTGGTTTGCAAGCTGTCTTGATGCTCGAATGTTATCTGAGGTTTCAGTCACTTAGGAATCTGTCACCAGATAAGATACCGGGGGTTTATTGTATCTTCTGGCAATTATTAAGAAAATAAAATGGGTTAATATCTAACCTTGAACCTAGACTGCAACATTTGGCCTCAGACTTTTTTCTGCCTCTCTCGTACATCCCGGAGTTGTACAGGTTACGGGAGGCTGTTAGGAACGATGGAAGAGACGAACAGGAGTTTAATCTGAGACCAATGTACCTTCGTTACGCAGCTACGTCATCTGAGACACGTTTGAGAAACAAGACCTGTATGACGT
Source organism: Scopus umbretta (assembly GCA_013400535.1). Classification (NCBI taxonomy): domain Eukaryota; kingdom Metazoa; phylum Chordata; class Aves; order Pelecaniformes; family Scopidae; genus Scopus; species Scopus umbretta. The sequence continues at coordinate 14,218 of VZTL01033842.1, read as the reverse complement.
GCGGTTCGGCCACTAAGTTCCCCCCCACTGGTGGAAGAAGGAGGGGAGCCCCTTTTGGCAAAAGTTTCCCCAGCTGTGGAGGCATTTTGTGCAAATATTTAGGGCACAGATATGTGAAGGGAAGGGGGGGGGCGGGGGGGAAGGCTTCCACAAGCGTGGGCTTTTGTTTGCGCTGTCAAAACCAGTAATGCGTTTTTTGTGTGCACACACAGAGGCACATATGCACACACACACACATATATATATGTCTGTCTTCCTTTGGAAAGGGGGACAGATGACTCGCATGACTGGAAACAGGATGTGGAGCTTTGCCCTTGCTAGAGAGGAAAAGAAATTTGGGATAAAGGTGTTTGCTCAGTGATTGGGACTCGGGATTTGGCTCGCTCCCTCCAGTAAATGAGCTCCAGTATCGCCGGGGCGAGCAATCCGGCTGCCTTCAACGGGATGGCCGATGCCGCTCGTGGTCCTGAGTGGCTTTTGGTTTTTAAGCTCCAGAGTCGTCCAGGGGCTCTCGAAAACCTCTCCCTGCCTGTAAACAGGGCAGTTTAAGCAAAATGTTAATGAGATGTTCATCTCGCGCTCAGGAAAGCATGCGATGGGTATTTAACTCGCCTGGAATTCTTGTTAGCGCCTAAACTTGGGCATGATCCTTCTGGAGAAGGAACGTTCCCCCTAAGAGGGGGCTCCAGGGTGGAGGCACGGTCCTGTGCGCCCCGCTCCTGGGGCGGCGGGGGATGAGCCAGCGTTAAGAACGCCTTGCCGCACCAAAACCGTCGCCTTCCCCAGGGCTAAATTAATCCCCCGGAGAACCGAAAACCAAAAGGGAGGTTAGGGAGACGAAGGAAAAGCAGGCTGAAACTCGGAAGCGGACCTTGTTAGAGCATCCCCTATTTTGGCGGGCAGAGCGAGGGCCCCCCCTCCAGCAGCCCTTTGCTGAGGCCCCAGTGTAGATTCTGCTCTATTTAAAAGTGAGGGGTTTTTTTGGTGTGGGGTTTTGGTTGTGTGGTTTTTGGTTTTTTTTTGTTTTTTTTTGTTTTTTTCCCCGAGATGAACTTTACCGAGCACACGTGCAGGCTCCTCAGCACCGTACAGTTCGGGCTGATATTTAAAGGCTTGGCACATCTCTCTTCTTGTCCCATGCAGGATGTCAAATATTTTAGGTTAGGAGAAGGGGAAAAGAGGAAAAATAATTACACAGTAAGTTAAACAAAGGCAACCCCCCTCCCGCTTATTAGGACTTCAAAAGTTGCTGCCTCTGGCTCGAGCTCTCTCGAATACATACAAAGGGTAACGCTAAAAATAGGTACTGTACAAATGATTAGGTCATAGCCTGCTAGAGGGAGACATTTTTATTTAATTACTAACCTGGCAGCGCGATGCTGGGGGTGGGAATACATAAACACGGCGGTTCAAAGCCCGGCTGTAAAGTTTGTGCTCCTTCGCTGAGTCACTATGGCTAAATTCCCTTTTGTGTGGGGGATTTAGGGGAGGAATGCGGGAAGGCTGGCCGGGGCTGCCGCCCTCCTGAGTCACAGCTCCCACTCATCCTCCCAGCTCCCGCAGGCTCGGGGCCCTAAGCCGCTAATTAGCCGCATTGTCTTAGGGGCCGCGCGGCATCCGTAACCTGGGCGAAGCGGGAGGAACGGAGGGACGCGCTCCTGGGAAGGCACGAGCGGCACGCATCTCCTCTCGCCCACGTGTTGTGCGTCGCAGCCCATCCCTCGTTCGGTCTGGGAGGGGGGGATGCTAATCCGCTCTTTTGATGTCACGGCGTCGATTCGGCTGTCCCCGCCGCAGCGCAAGCGTACGGCTGTGAGCCACCGCTTGGATGAGCAAAGTTGTGACTCAGAGCGGTGCTTACGAGCAGAAACGTCGCGCGCGCCGTAAGGATTTTACTGTCCCCCGTTTGTTGCTTGGATGCGATAGCCCTTAAAGGAGCCTAGCTTCAAAATAAGGAGGATTTTTTTTCAGGCTGGGAAGCTGCCGGTTGCGCGCGGATGTGCGCGGCAGCCCCGTTCAGCCCAGCAGAGCCGCGTGGCGACGCACCAGGCTGTTTGGGTCACGAGGCGGGCGACGCGGTTATCCTCGTGGCTGCCGCCATGCCTTTTTCCCGTGCTCGAGCGTCAGCCGGAGTGTATCCCTTGTTGAGCCAGGGCCGGCAGGCTGAAGGGAAAATGCAGGCGTGCGGGAAAGGGCGGACAAGGCTCTCCGCAGCGCGCCCGGTCAGCTCCGTCTGGATTACTCAACTTCTTCGCGTGTTCACCTTGCCCATGAGGCATCGGGAGAGCTCCTACGCGGCTCCGTTGGGTCTGGTTACGGCCGTGCTCCTGCGACGGTTTACTCCGGCATCAGTTGCAAGGTGGCTAACTTGCAGAAAAGCGCCGAGCCATGCCGCTTGCGTCCCCACGCCGCAGCCCCCGAACTCGGAGCGACTCTTGGGTTCCCTTTGTGCGGCGAGCTGGGGCACAATAAAGGGCCTGTTCCTGACTCCTCTGCTCCCCCGAGCCGCCACAGCGCGCTCGGGTCCGATATCTGCGCGGCTTGGACGGATCCCGGTGCTCATCAGTGGGCTTCACGGGGAGCTTAACGCGCCGTGGCTGCACGCTGAGCAGCCACACAGGGGCCCGACGCGGCTTTCCTCCCTCCCCCTTACAAACCACTTTGTGCATTTAGTTGGTTTTTTGTTGTTGTTTTTTTACTTTTTAAATAAAGTCTAACACGTTTCATCATCTTTTCATAAGCTGTCAGCTTGTCAGCACCGCGCTCTACCCTGTCTGTGAGCAGAGCTAACGTGCCTGAGAAAATCCCGGTCTGGTGCACGCGAGACCTTGGATGCCGTAAAGGTCACTCGAAGTCTGGAGCGATACCAAAAATCAGTTTTCACAAGTTGTGGATTTTTGATTTAAAGTTAAAACAGCTCCTATTTTGCACAAAATCCCCATCCCCCCCCCACCCTGGTGCCAGCCGGTTCTCCGAAGGAGCGGGGAGAAGAGGTCCGGGGGTCGGAGCTGGGCCAGGGGCAAGCGAATTCGGGGCCCAGCAAGCTGGAGGAGTGGGAGTCATTTCATCGCATCCCTCTCTGGGGTGGAAAGCGGGGGATGAGGAGTCTGTCGAACGTTGCTGGAGGAGCGCGGGTGACGGAAAAGGGCATTTACCCGAGGAGAGAGGGGAAGGAACAGCGTGGGTTTTGGGGGCGACGGAGAGCCGGGGGGAGTCCTCCTCCCCCCTGCCCGGTTTGCACAGGACGGGTGATGCTGGGGGGACCTTCTTGCCGAAGTTGTCTCCCACGATGGCTTTTTCTGGGCTAAGCGCCGCCCCAAGCGAGGAGTTTCCTTTCTCATTGTCATTTTGGAGACTTCTCCATTTCCTTCTCCTCTTCCTCTCCACGTGCCTAGCCGAGTCCTGGAGGGGCAGCCCGAAGCTGCCGTCGCTGGCATCCCTGGAAGTACTTGGGGGCCGTTCCTTTGCCCTATCCGTGCTTGGCGGAGCTTTTCTTCCTGCGGGCCTGCTGACGCTCGCCAGGCTATTTCTGCTGGGAAAGCGGACGGCCGCATCTCCCTGTCCAAAAGAAACGAAGGGCTGGGGGCTGGGAGTGGATCTGGAGGGATCCCTGGGATTTTCCTGGGGAAGGGCGCCCCGTGCTCCGCCTGGTCCTTTCGCGGGAGGGCCTTGCCGAGAAGCTACGGACGTCTCACCGGTTTACCGCTGGAGGTTAATAATAATCGCACCAGGCAGCACATCATTGCTCCCGTATCTGGTTGAGAGATTTACAACTGAAACTCGTGGCGGAGGAAGAAATTGCCTCAATCACTTGGAGTAATGGCACATGGAGAGGCACTTGGGCGTGACTGCTATTTAACACGAGAGCCCAGCTTGGCTTCATTTAACGTGCTGGTTCCTTTCTAATAAACACGTTGCACTACAAGGTGGGGATTAAGATCAGAAAAGTAAATAAATTGGAAACTGATGGGGAGAGATGGGAGGGAAATGGAAGGTACTGGGGGGCGGGGGCAATGGCTGATTAACTCCCGAGCTGGGCCGCGGGGAAACGACTCCGAAGGCCGTGGCGGCGGCTTCCCAAGCTTTGTGGCGGCGTCTCCGTGAGCCCCTGCTGGGGAAGGGGGGGCTGCTGGTGCTGGCCAGCCCTGTAACTGCTCCCTCCAGCCCGGCCCCGCAGGGCTGCCGGGACTGCTCCTGCTCCGCCGGGTACCTCCCACCCCGGAGCCACCGGGCTCACGGCGTGCCTGCAGGTCCGATGCCTGAACCCAGGAGGTGGCTCTTCGTCCCTTCTCCGGGGTACTGAGGCAAGCGGCTACTTCTGCTTCTCCTCTTCGGCTCGTGAACGCGTCCAGACCGGTCCTTTCCGCTCCAGATCGAGGCGCCCGGCGTATTTCCCCTGCGCAGCGTGTGGGGGTCGCTGCCGGGGGAAAGAGAGTCGATGCTTGAGGTCGCGGATGAGAGTTTGGGGCTTTTCCCCGTTTACGCGCGTTGAGGTCGCTCTGCCTTCTCGCCGGCGAGGGATCTCCCGGCTCTGTGGGTGGGGGGGGGCTCGCGAGAGCTCAGGAGGAAAAGGGGAGAAATCCCCCAGTGAAGGGGGATCCCTTCGGCTTTGGCCAGCAAGCACGGCTCGCGGAAAGATGCTCTGGTCAGAGTTGTCTAACCAGCTCTCCCGTCTTGCTTCACCTCTGAAAGCAAAAACAACCTTTGCATTCGAACCCTCCGCGGTCCAGGGAGGTCTCCAAAGGCGCCGGCACGCTCCGCCCGTAACACTAAGGCGGCGGCACGCTGCGAATCCGGCAGGGATCGGGGCGCGCCGCTGCACGCAGGGTTTCCCTGCTTGGGGTCGACAGGCCGGCCGGTACCTTTTGGGAACGGTAGCCGCAGGAAGGCAGCCTCTTAAACAACTCGGTAGCTTTTACTGTATGTATTGGAGGAGCAACAAAAAGTGCAACGCACCAGTTGACGGGAAGGACTGGGGGGTTAATTTTCAGGATGCTGCCTGGGAATTTAGCCGTGGGATTTCCATTATTGCTAATGGGACTCACGCAGCTTAATTTCATGCGAGCTACACTAAAAACATACCCCTAACTGCCTGCAAAATTTCAGTCCTGAAATCAAGCCTTTTGGAAGTTAGAGGAGGGTAAACAAACACCTGAAACCGCACTGCCTTGCTATTTCCACACACACACACACCCCCCCC
>VZTL01033840.1:11679-23035 GCA_013400535.1 Scopus umbretta | reverse complement strand
AAAAAAAAAAAGACAGACTACTGAATTATTTATTAGTAATCCTAGGTTAATTTTGGAAAAGACAGTGTAAGTTTTGCCATACATCACATATTATTGTAGGGAATATTAATAACTGTTTTCCATACCATCCAAACAATAAGCGTTATTAATTAAAAAAAAAGTCGTCTTAATTTGTACATCGTAAGCCTGAGCTGTGATTTGCAGACCAAGTAGAAAGGCACTGGCCCAAAGGCATGGCTTTTTGCAGCCACATCACCGTTACAATTAGCTTTTATAAAACACAACCTATGAAAATAATGTCATAAATCTGTTTTGTAAGAAACTGTAATTAAATCAGGAAATATGTATTTCATATTCATACTTCATTAATAAGAGACCCACATAAGAAACTAAATTTAGAAATCCAAAAAGCAAGAATTCAACCAAACTACATTCCATGGGACACAAATTAATTTTGATGACACTAACAGCATTAACAATTAAATGTAAAATGACAACTGCAGAAATCAAACCTATTAAAAGCGGCTAGGTGCACAGGGGAATAACATATCTCTGATAAATGAAAGCAGATAAAAGTGACTTGGACTTTCAAACTGATAAAATGGAACTTTACATAGTCATGAACAAGCAAAGGTTGACTCCAGCCAGTGACTGTGTTCAAGCGACATATTCACAAAAGTTTTCTGTACACAGAAAGTTTTTGCTATTACTTTTCACTTCTCCTAAGACACTGGCCTTCCTGGACAAAGAAGGAAGACTCCAAGGGAATGACAAAACACTCCAGCTTCCAGCTGAGAAAAAAGGTAGTCTTTGCAGTCGGAGAAATTAAACGAGAAAACACTTCAGTGGAAGGGTGATCGCCCAGGTCCAGCAAAGTGATAGAGTTATAATATAAATGTAGCTGTTACATTGAGGGTGGAAAAGAGCAGCGTAAACTGCCCAAATACTGTATTCCACAGTAATAATATATAAGCTCATATCTTTATCTGTCTATACATGGCGTGGACTGATGTATCAGTATATTTTGTTCCACCTACTTAATTGTCCAGGTGCACTGAGTCTCCATACTCCCTCTTTTTCTGTTTTCCCTCTGCAATCCTCCTGAATTCCAGACTCAGACACAAGGTTCTGCTGTTCTAAGGTTTCACAACTGTTTAACTGCTTTGATAGTAGGTATTCTAACATCCTGGTTAAAGAAAAGATTTACAGTCTTCTAGTGCTGTGAATCATTATAGAACATAAACATTTTTGTCAATAATATCAGTTATGTAGTTTAGGGTTTTAAAAAATATTTGAAAGAATTAAGGATTATTCTTTTTCTTTGGCAGGTAGACTTTAAGAATTTAAACTGGAAAAACACTAAACACTGTCATGAGCTTCTTAAGAACTGAATTTCCCAAAGTATTTGAAGAATTATGTGGTTTTATTTGTCTCACGGACAAGATTATGTATGCCATGATTTAAAACAAGTTAACTCCATTAGCCAAGAAAGATGAGATCTGAATGCTTTTTCCAAAATTTGGATGCTTTTTCCAAAATTTGGATGCTTTTTCCAAATGCAACTGATATCCAAGGATATGTGCACACTGAAATAATATAGTATATAGTTGCAAATCAGAAAATTTCTTTCAGGTCTGCTTATTTCTTCTGTAGCTAATGTAGTCATGGGCTAACTATTTACATCTAAAAAATGGGGAGCAATGGCTATTGTACCGGTAATCTACAGCTGGCTGCAAACTGGACCTTAGGCTGCAATAGCTACATAGTTACTACAACAAAAATGAAATTAACATTAGGAGTCAAAAAAACCCCAGCCCCCCAAATTGAAAAAAAAGGTAACAAATACAGGAGATTATATTTTCTACTGAAACTAACAGTTGGAAAATGCTAGTGTAGTTCTCAACTCTGCCACAGGCTAAGCAAGCCATTTACCTACTTAGTGCCCCAGTTTCTCTGACTACAGAAATCTGGATAATCTTATTTATACACTCTCATACAGTAATTTCAGATACCAAACAGGAAAGAAATGTTAGTGAACTGTGAAGTATACTTTTTAGAAGAACACAGTAATTGCCCAAACAGATACAATCTGAATTTCCAGTCCATTACGATGGCTCCTAAAGTGCTACAGTCATCACCCCCATCATCTGCTGATACCCACCCCAGTATCCTGTTTTTAACAAGTGACTAGTACTGGATGCTTCCAAAAAAAGATTTTAAAAAACAGATATAACCAAGGGGAAAAAAGGTCCACGAGTAAAGTTTCTTTCCAATCCCCAGCCTGTCCTGTTCATTTTTTAGAAAATTTGGTTTTTGCTGAAAAAAAAAAGGAAGTTTGGGTTCTATTCTATTTAGGTCTGTTTATATAATCTCATGGTCATTTTCATGTTAACGCATGAGCATTTCACAGAAAAGAAAACAAAGCATTTTATCTATAACTTTCTCTTCATCTGTTATCCTTCTCCAGAGGGACCTTCTTCAAGCTCCTATTTCTTATATTAGATGAAAAAAACATATTGGAAAAAAGTTGCTCAACATTTTGTGAGACTTCAAGTCTTAAAAACATCAGTCACCAACAGCCCTTTATAAAATGTAGGGGTTTCCCATGGTGCAATAATTTGCAGATTGAATCTGCAAATCTGAGTTGCAAAATATTCCTTTCTAGTCTTTTTGACCTCATATCCACATAATTACAAATGACAGAACTTGACACTCTCTTACCACAAATATGACTCTGTATTAAGGTATTCAATCATATTTGATGATGATAGTTAGACCTTTGTCAAAGCTTGATGTCAATAGAGGGGGTAAAAATTGTGCAAGGAAAATCCTTTCTTTCACAGCTGTTTCTAATTGCTCACAGTTTGAAGACTTAATGAAAAATCCTTCCAGTTGAATAAGCATAAGCTGAAATGAAAAATTAATCAAACTTTCCCTTTGATTTTCAGGGATCTTACTTCTCATTTTGTATTTTTCGTTAGAAAACAACCATTTGAAAATTCTACAGTTGACACACTGTATCTCATAGCTCTTTAGTATTTCTACCTCAAAATGCTCAGAAATTACAAAACAGCTTCCCAACATTAAGGAAATTTGCTGCAATGTCATAAATTATTGATGAAATAATAAATTGAGTTGTTTTCTTTCACTTTTTGGCTTTGGAGCACTTAGAATACTTCAGATACTGTTTTCCACCTTTTTTTTTTGCCAAAAAGGGATTAATTTTCCACCTTTTTCCCCCATTCATGAGGCTAGAAACATTCATTAACGTGAAAATGTTTTCCTGTATTTAACAATTCTAGAAACAAAGCTAAAAATAGTATAAAACCACAAAGTATTGTAAGACCTTCATGACATATTATTTTTTCAGAGCTCCAATACTCTATAAGGAGTATAAAGGAGAATACCATAGATTCCTGTATGACAGTAAAAGAGAGACAGTAAGAAACATTTGCATAAGCCATCACAACTTGGAAGTCTACTGAGGATTCCCCAAGGCCATTCAGAATCCCCTTTGGTATTCTATTTTAAGTGATTACAGTATCCTCACAGAGGACTTTCAAAAGAATAATCATGGAGGGTGTTGGTAGCTTCTAGGAACTACATTTTTGTTATATCTTAAAATGACAGCCATCTGGAAAAGTGTTATTGGCACCTACCCTGATGTCAGTGATTAGTATAAACATTAAGATATACGTGGGAAGGGTGTTGGGGAGTCACTTTCCTATCCTCAAGCAAAAGAGGGGTTTGTATACAAGTATTTTATCTAATCTTAAACTTAGGAAAATGTCAAATCCTAATGATTTCAAACTTGTAATTGTCTTTCCATTGGAAATATCAAAATATGGAAAATAAGCAATATTCATTATAAAATTCTTCCCTTTCATACCAGAACACATCCCCCTTAGCTCTGGCTGTATATGAAAGAAGAGTCCTTTTGCAAACAAAACAAAACAAAACAAAAAACAGACCCCAAACCAAAACCCTCAAATGAACTAAAACAAGACACTGACTCTCTCTATGCCTCTTTAGCACATGATACACTTTAATGCCAATGAGTATAAACTGCTACACAAGATTGTCATATTCCCCTATTAAATTTCCTAGATTACAAGATACTTAGAATAAGTTCCTGAGTTGAGCAGTCTTTCTGTATGACAGCAGGATTATCAATTATTTTTAGGAACTTACAGTAAAGAATAACTTATACCCTAAAGTGTCTTGTTATAGTTAAATAAGAACCTTACTACATATATGGTTTTAATAACCCCTCAGAAAAATGTTGGGAGTTTTGTTGTTCCCAGTTTCTTGCTAGCTGGTTTAGCTAATTCTACAATTATGACTTCTAAAACCTGCAGCTGGAATTTGAGAAATTCCAAGCTGATCACTCTGACACATAATTTATGTTTTTCTTTGCACACTCATCTTCATAATCCACTAATGTCTTAGATGAGAACATTCTGTATATAATAAAAGATCAAAGGGCTCTAGTCTGAGAAAAAGGTTGTGTGTCACAGAGACTTTAGACATGAAATTTTGAAGTTCCTGCTTCTTGGAGTAGAATCCAGACTAATGTGTTAAGGATCAAGACCCTCAATATGATGTCTGAAGAAAGTTAAATATTGGACAAGCTAGGTATTGAGCACCTAGAGAGGGAAAATCTGAATTAAGCTCATATGCCTTTTCTCTGTAGATCTAGGATGCATTATTTCAACAAGGTGAATACTTCCTTGCAGGACTGTCTGCAGAAACTTCTCTGTAAGACAAAGTACTATGATTTTTTGTTTGAAAATGAAATGTGCTGTTCTTTCCTTTCAGGACATGGTTGAGAGGAAGAAAAGAGCCATAGAAAAACTTATAACTCATGCTAGAGCTGGTGTGGTTTGAGCTCCCTTCTTTGGTTTACAGACTTAAAATATCACAGTCCAGGAGACTGCCATAACTACTAAATGACACATTATAGTTCTCCTTCTGGCCCAGCTGGCTTTTCTTCACGATTACATGGCTTCAACAGGAGGAGTTTACCTCCAAATCAGGAAGGCAGGTGATTTGAATTCACATCTCCCCAGGGAAAGAGGAAAACTGAACCCAGGTCTTGTGGTCCTGAGTGAGAGCTGTAGTCTCTGAGATACCAGTAGTTTGAAACAAATTCTTTATATTCCATGCAAACTATATTCCATCCTATAACTACTAGTTCTGCTCTCCTGTGGTAGATACGTATTGCCCCTTTCAATTTGTAGATGTGGATTAGATTTAGGCACCATATAGGCAATGAGCTGCCCCACAGAATCAGGCCTGAAATATTATGGTAATTTACACAAATGGAACTGTAGATACAGATGGAAACTGAGCATTATTTAAGTTTATGGACCTCAAGGATTATTCAGGAATTAAGCAGAGAATTAAGAATCACAGTTCAGAATTTAGACATCTGCCTAAGTCCAAGGCCATCTTTGATGACATAACAGGCCTTTTATTTTCACTACCTGTCCTAAAATTTGGGAATATGTCATTAAGCAAATATTCATTTTTGTCTCTGTGTTGGTCTGTGTGGCCAGCCGTGTTAGCAGTGTGTGTGCGCTGTTAGGAACACATGCTTAGCCTTGCCACTGGCTGAGCCTGGAGACACGGACCACAGCAGCCCCACACCTGTCGGGCTGGGACTGGAGGGGGCCACCGGGGTCCTGAAGTCCACCAGATGTGGCATCCTCTGACCACATAAATCACAGAAAAACAAAAGGAATCAGAAAAATAAAAAGCTGTTAATGCTAGGGTATCCTTTTCTCAGAAAGAGAGACTCAACAGAGCGTACTGTTTGGTTACAGGCAACTTTCCACATTTCTCATTGTTTCAAGGAAACTAAATTTTTTCACAGGTTACAGACTGCAGATGTTTCAGCTTAGATCTGAAGACAGTGCATGTCCTCCTGGCCACAGTTTGCGTTCTTTCCTAGGGCAAAAGCCCTGTGAAGCTGTCTTAAATCCTTAGTGGAGGATTCACTGTGTGCATGGTTTTACTACCTGTGTTCTACCCTGGAAATATGCATAAATCGGAGTGAAACCTGCATTATTTATAACAGAAGTTGGCAGTAAAGATTAGCATAACTCCGTTTTGGTGATCTTCAATAGCTACAGCGAGGAAAAGAGAATGCACTCCTTGAAGTCTCTTCCATGAAAGAAAATGTCTGCCCACAGACAGAACAGCTTACATATACATAATTTTCCTCCCTGAGGAAACAGTGTAACTTCTAGAAGAGGAGTCAAGCCATTCTTAATCTGTGGATGAATTGGAGAACTAGATTTACTTGTGAATAGTTTTACTTAGGAACTTCAGACTGTGGCCATGGCATGTACCCAACATATTTAATTTGACTTTGCTTCCTCCTTGGTATTATCTTCGAGCTTGTTGCTATTACTTCTGGCCTCTTCTGCTTCCAGTTGCTCAAGCACCAAAAAATCTAGAAGCCGTAAAGTTGAGTTACTGAAAGCTTCCGTAAAATGAGCAGACTAATACAATTGCATGAAATTACAGATTAATATGGATTTTTTGAAAAAATTTAATGGGCTATGCGTAGGAGTTTTTCAGAAAGAAAAAAACAATTTGAAAAATGTTTATGAAGACTATCTTCGAGGCCAGAGTGTCTCAGAGGGCCTTCTAAAAACGTGACAGAGCAGGATAGCTAGTGCATGTACACAATATAACGGTCATGGCAGGAAAACATTAAGACAAGCCAAAGTATATAACATTCAACTGATATCCACTACAGCAGGCTGGGAATGTCTCCTTAAATGATTCCCCTAATAGGAAATATTATTTTGTGTAGAAAAAAGTACTCATACTTTTTCTCTAAACCAATTAATTGTGTCTGGAAACAGTTGGATGTGAATTGAAATATTTCAATTTGTTGAACTGATTATAATTTTTTTTTGTTTCAAGCCATTAAATAATAAACAGTGCTCTCTTCTTATAGGAAAGTGTATCTTGAAAATTGCGGCTTGAACCATTTTTTCTCATGAGCTTTCTGGGATGACTTTTTCTTCTAAATTACAGTGTATCATTTTTTTCTGATAAAGCAGCATAGTGAGTCTTAAAAAGTGCAGTTCATCCAAGGACTGAAGATATTGGAGAAGAATAGAATACAAATTCCCTAAATTATGATTCTCAGGACATGATAGGAAAGTGCAGTTTAATCTTGAATTGACTCAAAATTATTCTTTTTTTTTGCATATATTCATTTATTTTCATGTTTTCTGAATTTCCCAGTACTTTTCAGTCATGCAGACATTTCTATATTTTATTCTAGGTTCCACTTAGCCCAGCAACAAGTCCTAGTAAAATGCTTTCCCACAGGATGGGAATTTCAGAATTTTTTAAATTTATTAGTAACTTTTGTAGGCTTATAATTGGTTTTAAAATAACATGTTTTAATTATAATCTTGAAGGTGCAATTAGAAAAAGTTTTAAGGTGAAGGATCAGCAATTAGTGGTGCCACTACCATCTAGTGGGGATCTTTGTTGCTGCACTGTCCACAGTGGTGTTCTGGAATAGCAAAAGGAGGTGCCTGCTGGTAGATACTTGAATGACTTCAAGTATATTCTGTTGTAGAGGAGTAGACACATGAATGTTCATATCAGTTTCTCTTTTAAAATGTTTTGTAACATCTCTTTTTATGATATTTAATAATTTCTGAAATCATAATATCTTTTCTGTTGCCCAAAACATTTTGTAACACATAAGTTAATGTTTCCCTCTCTTTAAATATGTAATGCCTTTTTTCTCCTCTGTGTTCATTCGGATTCAACCTGTTGAAGGTAACAGATAGTTTGGGTTTGTTTTCATTAAGAGTCTGTTGTTTTGTAAATTTTTCTGAACAGGAAAAAATGAAAAAAATCTAAAGGATATGACTTACAATCATACAGGCTAAATCTTACTTGGTGTCTTTTATAAATAGCCCAACCTCACGAGGTTCACTGACTGTACAGCATAGTCAATTCTCACCTTTAGAAAAGTAATGCACCCAAAGACTGCAATTTAGAGAAATGAAAAATGTTTAAATAGATCTCAATAGTTTTCCTCTTAAAAGGGAAACTTTTCCCATGATTTACTATAAATTACACTTCCAACTCCTACCGGTGTTTATTACTGCCCTCTAAATGTATTCCTTTATGTTTCCCTTTCTTAAAGGACAAATGGAATAGTGAATCACTGACTTAACTGAGCATATACAAACTTTTAGAGTGAAGTTGCAATCTTGTTTAAATGGTTAACATCATAATTTCTGGCATAAGAATTTCATGCATCTTCCTGAAAAGTCCCATATTTCTCATATTATACATGTTTTTCTTGGAATGTATTTTTTGCTTGCAAATCTTTCCAGTTATTAATACGATATGAGTAAGTTCAGGTTAGGATAAAACCGAGGATCCTATTCTATAGGATGACAAATTCCTCATTTATTTTCAAGGTTGAGATTAAGAGTTCTATTCAAATTTCTGTCATGCTAATGTCTTTGATTCCTGCACTGGACTTCTAGCAATGATAGTAAGGATGTTAACAGTGGTGTGACTGCCATCTCTTAACAATTGTCAGATAAGACAATGATCATCCATGAACAAATGAGTAATCCTTGCACTTCTGACCTGAAATGCAGTACTTCTCTTCAGAGACTTAGGAGAATAGAAAGGGGAAAAATTTAAGAGAAAGAAGAAACAGACAAAGGACTAGTGAAAACCTCTACAAGCAGAGGTTAATTCAAGGAAGGAACAAAGGATTTTTTTTTCCTAGCTGAGAAGAAATCTTTAGTTGCCACAGCAGCTGAAGCCAAGAGGAACTTGCTGTACAGGTCAGAGAGGAGACTGTATTATCTGCAAAAGTTACCTAAATAAGGAAATAAAAAAAGGTTCAGGACAGAAGACTGTAAAAGGACAGTGCTCCATTTCTAGAATACACAAGAGCACTGAGGACACAAAGGTAAGTAGTTGTACAGCTAAGTTTTCAGAAATTCAGTACTGTCCCCTGATATGGGCACCTCAATTAAGAGCAGGGACTTTATGTTGTTTGAGGATGACATATCTGGTGGATTTCAGGACCCAGGTGGGCTCCTCTGTTCCCATCCCCACAGGTGTGAGGCTTNTTCTCCAGGCCCTTCACCATCTTTAAGTCATATCAGAAGCTTTACACAGTCTCAAAATGCTCTCCCTCCTGCATCCATATTAAGTCCTATACCCACTCAGGCAATCACCCCTGTTAGCTTGGATGGCATCATGGAGAGAAGAGTTCTGGCTGATTCACCCTGGTGTGCTTCCCACTGGAGTCAATGGTCTAATTAGTCTCCTCTGATGGTCTTTGGAGAAGGTGGTTATGCAAACTTCATTTCACTTGATCAGGTCACCAGGGTTCCTCTGTTTGTGTTGTTCCCGTGAACCTTGCTGGGTAGCTGTGTTCCTGTGATTAGTTTTTAATCACATAACCTAGCACACCTAAAATTAAATATTATAGATACAGTTGAAATATATAATTTCAATTAAATAATAATCATAATAATTGGTGTTTGATTAGTTATATTTATCTTCAATTTGTTTCAACTAGCATTTTGACAAGTTAATCTTAATGATATATAATATGGTATATCCTAATGATTTGAAAATGTCATAATGAAATAATTGAGAATGAAATATTTCAAGACCTCTGAATCAAAACGTGTTTATATTTTTTAATGGGAATTCATGAAAATTTTATTTATTTTTCAAATTCAAAACATCAGAATGGTTTTAGTAGCTTTGAGAGGGTTTTTATTATTTAAGTTTTGCAAAGGCCAGGAAACATCTTAGCAACTGAACATTTCAGTCCCATTGTAGAATATGTACTGTTATTTACATAAAAGTAAAAATTGCAACTTCCATATTTCAGCTTTTTTATAAAATTTAAAAAAGTTAATTTCATTGCAAATTATGAACATCAAGAATTTTGCAAAACTGGTTCAGATATAAAATTAAACTGAAATCTGATAAAGAACTATATTGTATTTTGTGACATAATTGGAAGGTAACCCTGCTGAAATTTTCCCTTAAATTTTTAAAGTGATGAAACCATACTATTATTTGTGTGTATATTTACTAGAGTTCCTTTTCTTTACACACACGTCTCCTAAAACTTATAGTTCATGTTTCTCTAGATGACTTCTGACATTGCCTTATCCTTCTACAGTATCACACTACTTATAGAGGAGCTTGAGTATTTGTCATACAAGAAATGGATATGGCACAAAGTCAAATTTTATTAAAGCTTTGTCTTTGACTTTCTTTCTACCAGCTTTAACAGCGCTTCCTAATCGATGATGCAGTTTTTCTGTTTCTCCTTAGATTTCTCAGACCTACCTCATGCTACATACACTGACAATTTGAGCAACATGCTGAACTTCATTTTACCTCCTACTTTCAGATCATTTAATAAGGCTAATGCTGTAACCCGGTCATATTAGCATAGGTGCTGTGCCTACAAGGCTAGGGACACATTTGGTTGTAGTGAGATAGTATTTCATCANGCTCCATGTCCCCAGGTCCAGCCAATGGTAAGGCTGAGCATGGATTCCCAATAGCGCACACACACACTACTAATGTGGCTGGCCACAGAGACCAACACAGAGAGTAAACAGTGCCTTTGAGGGTGCTCACACCACCAGACACCACATTCACACAAACATGGACAGCAAGGACAACTTGATCTGATTCCTCTGGCTGCTCAGGATTGAAGGCCGCTGGTGAGAACACCTTAAAAAGAGAACACCTTAACACTGTGCAAGAACTGTTTAGCAGTAACCAAAACACCAGTGTGTTGTCAATGCTGTTTTAGTCACCAATTCAAAACACAGCACCTTATGGGCCGCTATGGAGGAAGTTAAGTCCAGTCCAGCCAGCCCCAGTACAGCATCTTACAATGAGTCTTGCTTATTCCCACAATCCCTTTATCATAGAATCATAGAATTGTTAAGGTTGGGAAAGACCTCTGAGATCATCTAGTCCAACTATCAATCCCTCCCCTCCCCCCCCCCCCAAAAAAAAAAACCAAAACAAACAAAAAAACCCAAAACACCCAACCAACCAACCCCCCAAAAAAACAAGAAAAAAACCCCAAACCACCATGCCTGCTAGACCATGTCTTGAAGTCCCACATCTAGATGGTTTTTGAACACCTCCAGGGATGGGGACTCCACCACTTCCCTGGGCAGCCGGTTCCAATGTCTCACCACTCTTTCAGTAAAGAAATTTTTCTTAATATCCAATCTAAACCTCCCTTGGCACAACTTGAGGCCATTACCTCTCGTCCTATCGCTGGTTGCTCGGGCAAAGAGGCCAA
>VZTL01033840.1:0-11210 GCA_013400535.1 Scopus umbretta | reverse complement strand
TTTTTTATAAAATTTAAAAAAGTTAATTTCATTGCAAATTATGAACATCAAGAATTTTGCAAAACTGGTTCAGATATAAAATTAAACTGAAATCTGATAAAGAACTATATTGTATTTTGTGACATAATTGGAAGGTAACCCTGCTGAAATTTTCCCTTAAATTTTTAAAGTGATGAAACCATACTATTATTTGTGTGTATATTTACTAGAGTTCCTTTTCTTTACACACACGTCTCCTAAAACTTATAGTTCATGTTTCTCTAGATGACTTCTGACATTGCCTTATCCTTCTACAGTATCACACTACTTATAGAGGAGCTTGAGTATTTGTCATACAAGAAATGGATATGGCACAAAGTCAAATTTTATTAAAGCTTTGTCTTTGACTTTCTTTCTACCAGCTTTAACAGCGCTTCCTAATCGATGATGCAGTTTTTCTGTTTCTCCTTAGATTTCTCAGACCTACCTCATGCTACATACACTGACAATTTGAGCAACATGCTGAACTTCATTTTACCTCCTACTTTCAGATCATTTAATAAGGCTAATGCTGTAACCCGGTCATATTAGCATAGGTGCTGTGCCTACAAGGCTAGGGACACATTTGGTTGTAGTGAGATAGTATTTCATCACTTTATTTGTTTGTTTGTTTTTTCAGTTATCAAACAGGTCAATGAAACTAAGGTATGCATAGGGTGTGATATTATACTCTCTGTTCATGAGCAACTCTTGCTTTTTTCAAACATTTTCTGCACATTTTTATTAAATGCACAATGTGTATAAACATAAGAGAATGAATTGATCTTAATATATTTGTTTCTCTTACAGGCTTTCCTTATTCTCTGTTTTGTATTTATTTTGGCAAATTTATCATCTAACAGTATTGTTCCTGCTCCCTATTTAAATGAACAGAGGACAAATAAATAGTTTAGAAAGTTATGCACTTAATCAAAAGTGTTCTGGCAAGCTCTCATTTATGCTAGAATTAGACAAATGAGTGACATCTTGGAAATATGTATTTTCAGGTACAAGTCATTGACCATATAAATATTAATAAATAATAATGAATAGCATAATTCTCTCAGAAACACAAACAAAGCTTGAAAATCTCTGCAAATCACTTTTTGTGCTATTCAGATGAATCTGTTCTGTGTGGCAGTTCCAGTATTGTGCTGTTCATCATGTCACAGATGTACAGTTGCTTTGTTGTGTGTTTAATGACATTTACAACAGTGCGAGCTGCCTCTGTCCATCAGATACCATTGTTATAGAAGCTGTTTACTCACTTGTATTTTTTGGACAAATGAAACAATAATTTCATGAACTATAAATTCACATACATGCAAAGCTATTCCACATAGCCACAATAACTTCTGAATTTTGTTATTTCCTGTGAAACCTATGATATTTATTTTATAACAGTTAGCATTAAAATCCAAACCCCTTCAGGACTTTATAGTTAGCATTAATTTATAATATTCTGTAGTTTATAATAATATTCCACACCTTAAATATAACCAGAACAGCCAAAAAATATGGGCAAATTTGTATATCTATAATCATAAAGTCCACAGAACGAGAACAGTGCAGTTCAAATGCTAGTCAGGCTGCTAACGATGTAATTTTCCCATTACAAAAAATAGAAGTACTAATCACATCTCAGGCCCTTTCTTCTCCTTTTTTAACCAAATCAACCACCATTATGTAGTTTATCCTGGTGTACTTCCACTGTAGCCATCCCTGTTGCATGGAAGTATTCATTGCCAATTTCTTCTCTGGCCTTGCTGATAAACCAAGTACAATCTCCAAATTCTGGTCGTATTGTCCCTAGACATGTAAATACTAAGAAGATTTCAGTATCTAAGCCACTGATTTTCTCTCTGTGTCAGGATCTTCGGGTTGCTTATACTGATTTACAGAGTATTTTCAATATATAGAGAATAAGGGATTTTATACTCACAAATTCTAGTCACAAACTATAGTCACAATCAGGAGTCACAAGGATTTATGAAGTTGTAAAAATAAATACTACAAGCTGCAAAAATAAAATTGCACAAGTTGGCAGTTGTGCAAAATTGCAATCCTTATAGCTCCTATTGTCCAGTGATGAAAAGTACTCTGGAGCTTCATATATTAATTTGCTCAAACCTACAACTGCATGTGTTCAAACCACACAGCTATTCAATATTGTGACTCCTGCCTGGTGCTGTCTGATTATTTGAATCCCTAGTCTAATTACTTTGCACTTCTCTCTGCCGAGATGGATGAGCCACTTGAGAGTAATCCATGCAAATTGGTTTGTCTACTTTGTTCCTGTGCATTTGCAGAGGTTTCTTCCTTTTCCTATTTCTTGTCATTGGTAAATTTTACTGTCTCCAAACTCTGTTCTTCACCAAATCATTTACAACCTAAGTAAAAAATTGAGGTAGACGTTGATGTTTGTAGAGCCTTTCAGGTACTCCTCTCCACCATTCCCTTTCACATTTTAATTGTGTAACCCCAAATATTCAAATGGCAGGTATATAGAGCTTGTGCATTTCAGCACATATGAGCACCCAGCTCTTCAGTCTTTACAAGTCATATGAAAAATCAGCATAATCAGTCTGTGTAATGAACATTCTTCAGTTTTTACTCTGAATTGCAGAAAAGGAGTAATAATGACTGTCTGCTCCCTTAGAATAAAAGTCAGTCCAAGTATGCTGTTACCATATAGAATATCTTTTACATGTCAGTCAGAACATCTCTATCAACAAGCTAATACAACAAATGTATTCTTCTAAAGTGACTCCTATTTTTTCAATATATTTTGTCCACTTTGTTTTTCTTATGCAAGATTTTTGTTAAGAGTTTGTCTCTGCTTTTTGATATATTTGCTTATATATTTTTGATATATATGCTAAAATTTAGTCTAGGTAGCAATTATGCTTAATTCCTCACACTTTAAAATACAATAATGGAATGAGAATACTCATCATGTCATGATTCAAATTAGAGAAAGTTTCATTTGCTGTCATAAAATTCATAGGATTCTATACTTGATTTTCTTGGTCTAGAAGCATGACTGACATGCAGCAGAGATTTTTCCATCACCTTTGCATATATCACACTCATAGTCATGGTATTTTGTTCATATTCTGGTCAGAATATGCAGGAAAAAAAGAAATCATATGATATGTATTCATAGATTCACATATGTTGATCTGACAGGCAGAGGTGATATGGTCTGTATCGACACCACACACACACACACAAAATCTCTGTATGAGCTGCTTTGCTAAATCAGTCAGGCGGATGGAGAGCCCACTGAAGGCATGGAGATTCCAATATCTTACAGTTGGCAATCTAATATCTAATTTAATACCTTGCAATGGCTCTCAAAGGTTTTATTAGGTTTCATAATCTTTCCAGAAGTTTTATCCATCCATGATCATTACTCTAGAAGCTGTTATACTTCCTCTACTCTGTGTATATTCAGTCATTTTTCTTTACCAGACTTGTTTTCCAGTCTTTTTAACCCGGTACTTTGCCCCTCCAAGCTAAACATAATCACTGTTCTCTGATGTACATTTTTCTAAATCTTGCCTAATAATTGCAGCTGTGGACTTTTCCTTTGTTATGCAAGTGCTCGTTCTTAGTTCTATCTATTAGCGTCTTTGTAGATTTGTCTGTTTGATAGATCATCTATGTCACTTCAATGATATTATTTTTCACAGACCTATATAGAGACAGACATATAGATCCATTTAAAGGTATTGGACACATCAGTACTGATTCATCAATTTGGGTATCTTGCATCAAATAGTGACTGAAATCTGAATGTTTTTAGGTATTTTGGAAAAAAAATAACCATGATTTGTGTGTGATTGCATAGCACTGAACAGAAATAAATTTAATCATGATTAAAGCATCACATATTAATTTACTTTAACTTTACCAGTAGTTATGCCTACAGATACTTAATTTGTTAAATAGCTGACTTTTTAGTATGGATGGGTTTATAGTGCTTCAGGGAATAAGATATTTATCCTTGATTAAAGCTTTTGTACATGACCATAACAGAGATAATAGAAACGTGGCATACTGCTGATTTTGTAATAGGAGAATATTTGATGGATCACATTTATGCTTAACATTATATGGATTTGCAAAAAATTATTAAAACAGTTTCTTCTGTTCTTTATTCCCTAGGCAGTTGTATGCATTGATGCTGAAAGTATTACCTCACTGGTATGTTTGTGGCTAGCAACAGGAAGGATTTAAATAGCTTCTGTTGTATTCAATTTGGCATTTTTCCATCTCTGTCAGGCAGAATATGTCTGTCTTTTTTTTCAGAAATTCACAGAAATACTGCTTAGTTTGGTGCAGGTTCTTGGTGCTGTACTTTCCTCAATTAATAATGAAGCTATTTTAATTTACTTACACTGCTGAAATCTGTGCCATTCTTCCAGTTTTCTAGGCTTGTTTCAAAACATCAACTTCACAAAGTATTGTGGGTGAACTGTGTGGTTTTTCCTTGGAGGATGTAGTCTATGGTAAAGACACCACATATTCAAAAGACATGCTTTTTAACTTACCACCACAGAGCTCCACTCTGTGTTGCTGAACCACAAAGACAAATTGTTCCTTCTGCTATTTTTATTTATTTTTATTTATGTGTGCTTTTTCACAGATTGTGCCAGTCCTACTTTCCATGATATATAGGTTTCATTAACAAGAAACTTAGGCAACTGAATATTCACAGGTGGATATGTTAGCAACAGATTTGGGAGACCTACAGAAGATTATCAACTATAATTCCCTACATTTCTAACTACATTTTGAGAAGATTTAATTTAGTGAAGGATTTTACTTTGTTTTAATTTGGGGAAGACCTAACTTGAGTGGAAGAGAAAGGAGTAAATGCTGCAACATGCCAAGTGCAAGAAATGGTAAGGGCATTTGGTGGCGAAGAAGGAGCATGGAAGATGCCTGAGTTTACCTGGAAATGGAGATGGGGAATTTTATTACTAAAGCAGAGAATGAAGAAATAATAATGATGAACGGGTAAAAGATGACAAAGTGGTGTTGTAATAGATCCCTGGCAAAATGTGACAGGATGAGACAGCTCTGGGAAGCATAGCATTATTCAGTGAAACAAATATAAGGCAAGGAAATATAGGACAGAGAGGACTATCATTCTCAAGAAAAGCAAGTTGGTATCCACAAATAGACTCAGAAGTGGTAGTTACTAATAGGTGTTGTATTTGAAACTGCAGCTGTCACAGCTGATCCAGTTGTGTCTCTAGGCATGTGATCTTTTTGTCGTATAGTCAAGGTGACAATGTATATCCCTTTCCCCTAGCACTGTTTCTTACAAATAACATAGACTTGTAGGGACCCACCCTGCACATCTGTAATAAGTGAAGAAGAACAGGTTCCTTTGGATACTGATCCCAGCTCAGTTACTTATTTAGATAAGCTAAAGCTCTGAAACTCCTTCACTGACTAAAGAAGAATTCTTGAGATGCTGCTTTTCTAATTTAGAAATCTAGGTTGAAATTGGAAACACACACTGGTCCACAGTCTTTCCTCAGGGTTTTTCAAGTGAAGGTCGTGACCAAACAACTGAACTGATGCTCTGATTTATCTGTGCATAAAAACCAAACATTTCATATTTTTATTGTTAAGTATCTCTCTGTAGTGTAGACAGTGACATTTATTTTAAACACAAAGGGATAGATTTTCAGGAGAACTCTAGGATTCAACAGCTGATATCAAGTTGTTCTGTTCCATTTTTACTTTAGTACATGTAATCTTAAAGTTTGTGTCTTATCTGCTATCACTTTACTAGTTTTACAGTACAAGAAAAAGAAATAGTGACTTTCTGGAATTATGCTTATCATCTGAAGCAAGTTAAGACCATCTTTGATTAGGGTAAGAAAGCAATTCTTATCTGCCTATTCTTAATTATGATATTAAATTATTGCAGTTGGAATGAGCTCTTTTAGGAGTACATATGCTTTTACATCAAAAAGTAGGAAAAATTCAGACCAAATAGGAATGAGGTTTTAATCTCTTATCTCTAATACTCAGATGAAACAAGGCAGTACTGAGTGTTCAGCTGCCTTGGAAATCTTTTGAATAAGTACCTTTTAAATTAAAAGATACAGATTTGATCTGTTCAAAAGATCTATGGAATTAGAGGCAGAAATCTCATTTGATTGTTGGTAACTTTATGTCAAAAGAAGACAACCATATATAGGAGAAAATTGCACCTTGCATGTACCACTGACATTTCCCTTTCAAGCTTTATTCTTACTGCAGACTGCACCTGAAAATAGAATTAATTTAAACTCAGTCCTTAATAAGTAGTCAAACGCAACAGAAGAAATTATGAAATGTAGCTTGATACAACCATCATTGCGTATTCAGAGTACAATCAGCAAATAGACTCAGCGTGGAGAAAGAAGTGCAAGCAATTATCTAGTCTGTAGATAATTTCTTACCCATAAGTGTATAACTGAGATACTGTGGAGGTGGGAATCACGTAACTGTAAGGAAAACATATTTTATACACTCATGCAATAAGAAGTTGGCAGCTTTTAAAAGGCCATCATTCTGCAAGATTGTAAAGATGATCCGCCTTTGTAGTACTGCTGTTAAAAACAAATGACAAATTGTGATATAAAGACCTTCTCCTTGTCATTTATTTTAGCAAATAATAATTTTATAAACTATTTGTAAAATATGATATCATTTGTTGGTCTTACTCAAAACCAAATTGCATCTACCACAGTGGTAGGATGTCATATATGTTTAAATTTAGGATTTTAATATTCACATAGTGACCATATTAGTAGGTTTTGACATAAATAGGTTTAGAAAAGCGAGTAGTTCTAATAAATATCTAAAAGAAAATTAGTGATATTTTAAAAGACCTTACTGTTTCTAAAAGATGCTAAATATTTAATCAAAATTTTGATTTAGTCCCAATGGGTCATGTAAGTTGCATGTACAAGTGGAATTGCTTGCATGATAGTAAGACTTCCTTATCATTTGCAGCTTTATAGTTTAATTAGATTTAATCAGAAGAGCTTTCAAAGGAAACTTCTCATAGAGAACAATTCTGCTATTGAGATTATAAACAAGTCTTGTTATAAAAACTTTTATTGCATCAGTGACTTACCCATCTATTATTTTAAAGGTGAAATACCTTGATTATCCTATGCTCTGGCAGCATATCTACTGAAGCCATTTCAGTCAACCACATCAGCTTTTCCAAAACTGGCTTCTGTGGCAGATATTTGATGTAACAGAGATTCTTGGCTTGTGTGTCTTACATATTCAACAAATATTCCTACTGCTGCCAGTATAAGTTTTAGGTTTTGTCATCATTACCACCACCATCACCAACCACCACCACTGTTTCCAAACTTGCTGAAGAGAGTTTAATTCAAACCTGACTGCAATGATTTGCATAATTCCAAGAAATGCTTCATGACTAATTTGTCTGAGGATGTTGGAATCAAATATAACAAAGTGAAAGAGGGAAATTCAGACATCTTAGGAATTAAAAATAAACCCATTAAAATATGCCTTTCAGGTCACCAAATGATCTGAAAGAAAAGTGTCATTCTAGAAGCCTAAATCTCACTCCTGTTTTGTCATTACTAAATAATAATTTTCATTTTAGAAGTAATACTGTATGCTCCACATCATTACATTCTATTCCTTTTTATTACTCTTGCCCTCACCAACAGTCAGTTTTCTCTCTCTGATATTTTGCTCCTACTCTGCATAGGCAATGTCTCTTAAAATGAAATGCATTTTATTAGCTCCCTTCTACTTTTGTCCCAAAAAACTTTTCAGAAGATTTTTGGAGTTTCGTCCTTCCAGGAGAGGTTGTCTTATCTTTTTGAGGACCCATTTACCATTTTTCTCCATCATCTTGGTTGTCTTTATTTTTTGATAAAATTTGCTCTGAATGTTTTTCCCTTAGCCTAATACTCAGAAACTTCTAGACATTAAATCTTGGAATATTTTTCAAAAATATTAAATTGGAACTAGCCAAAGGGAATTACCGTTTTTTCATTTGAAAGATCTAAAGTAAGGAATAGTCATTGGCAGTTGAAAATTGACCGTATATAGAAGCTGTAAACCTGCATTAACATTTGCATTAGTTACTAGGTTTCATTACAATTTAGGGCTGAATTACTTTCCGTGGTTAAGATGCTGGTAAACTATTTGTATGACTCAGAGATGGTTCCATTAACAAAAAAAGTGTATGCTGTATATCTTCTCTCTATATTTATATAACACAAACTATTAAAATATTATTAAAAATTTGAAGGAATATAGAAAAATGTCTGAATCATTGAAATTGTTGATTTGCAATCAGAAGAGTAAAAAGTGAAAGGGTTTAAGAAAGAGTCTAAGAAAACTGCTTTATTGGTGATTGTTTTCAGAATAAGTATTTCCATTTGCAATATTGTGTAGTGTTACATCTGATTTTAAAAGTTCCCATCTGCTAGTATCCTGAAAGAACATGAAACCCAAGATGCACGTTTGTGTGACAGGTTATATTCCATTCATTAATTATGCAACATAAATAAAACTTTGTATTAAGTGTAAAAACAAACATCATTAGAAAGAGTTCTCCTAATCTAAATATTATAAAGAAGACTCTCAATTGCAGAAATTGACCGGAAAAAAAGCCTGGTTTTAAATAATTAAATTATTTATCTCCAAGAAAGCAACTTTGAGCAAACTATTTTTCTGGGTACTATTTCTCTCTCCTTTGGGGCACATCTGTTAAAGTATTATTAGTTTGGCCATTTTCCAACTTCCTAATGGTTGCCTTTGTCATCTTAAGTCTTTTGCTAAAGAATGTGTGCATAATGTTAACTACTTTCAGCACACACCCTTTCATTTATCCCTTCTTTGAGCTAAACCAATCCAGTAGTTTCAGTCTCTCATCACAAGAGATTGCACTGTGCCCTTGCTCTTTCTCACTAGCACTCTCTGAATCTCTAATCCAAAGCCAAATTCTCCTTTGAGGGAGGAGGGAGAGCAGACCCCCATTGCCTCCAGTATTCTAAAGGCATAATAACATTCTACATCATGCATTCCCGTAACCTTGATTGTTTGTTTAACTGAAACTTCTCAGTGAGCTGTAGTTTTCACTGAGCTGCCTGCAGTGATACCCAGGCCCTTTTCTGAATTAATACCAAAATTTTATAACCCTATAAAGTGAAAGAATTAAACCATTTATTCATTCTTCAGTATACATTTTTCAACATAATCTGTCTTCATCCCTATTCACCTGCCTCAAGCGCTCCCTCAAGTTTCTTAGAAGGTCTTCTGGACTTGGCTAATCAAAATGACTGTAAACATTGTTACTGGACTGTTTTCATCCTTTTGCTTGGGATTGTAAAGAATTTTTAATTTTGATCACTGTAAACATTATGGGAAGCTCATTAAGAATGTATCAGCACATTGATATTATTATTATTTTAGTATTGGATTGGCTTCCATGCAAAATTACATAACCTTATTCTGTTCTCCAGCTGTCTGGGGAAAAAGACAAAGTAATTCTTGCTAATGATGGAATCAGTCTCAATGAGCCTAACTCAGTGATGACCAATTTCAGTGGTTATTACTATTGAAGAACTTGTTTAGAAGGTCTGTCAACCTGACTGTTCTTCTTCATATTTAACCAGAATACAAATCAATTTTCCCCATTGGAGAACTACTGAGATTTAGAACAACATTATTCTGAAGTGGGATGAAAAGTCAAAGTCTCAAAATTTTCAATAGCTAATATTCCTTGCCTCCAGTAAGAAGTGTATTTTGACTTTAAAAAATTATGCTTCAGCAACTTTAGAACAATTTTTACAATTTTAACCTTTTAATTTGTATGGGAGTTACTACAATTAACATTTTGAAAAGACAAAAAAGGTAAGAAGTATTGAGCCAGATGTTTTACATTTTTCCCTGAAGTGAGGAATTTTCCAAAACAAGGATTTTTCTATGAGAAAGATGGTAGGTTTTCTTTTTTTTTTAAAGTTGTCTGTTGACTATTTTCTGTAGCTGTAGTCATTGTCTGCTAATAGTATGTGTGTTAGAATTGTAACCCTGGATATGTCAGTGCCAGAGTAGTTGCAGCCTGGAAACACCAGTGCTAATTTTGTATCATAAAGAATGAGCTCAAGTTCAGTGCAGACTCATTCAGGTTTGTAGCCTGCGGAGCTATAACAAGCTCCCTTTGACAAGGCATTAACTCCTGTTACTGTCATGACATAACATCATATTCCCTAGCACAACACCAAATTTACATGGTTTCAGACTCTTTACGGTATTCAAAATAAATGTCTATAGATTCCACATGTGTCCTCATCAGTTTGTTCAGATTTCATTCCCACCATAAGGTCTTCTATTAGGTATAATGTACTTCCTAATTTTCCCTCCCTCCTCTCCTTTGGCAGCACAGCACCTGTTGTACCATTCTCCTGACACTGTTAACCCCTGCTTGTGTAGATAGTGCATCTATCGGCAACAGCTTCAATAGCTGAGATGCCTTCTTAGTTGACTAAAACCTTTTTAATGGCTATGAACCCTAGTCCCCAACTAGACCTGCACTGACTCCTAACAGATTGGACACTTTCAATCTGGGTGTCACAATTAAAAGCCAAAATTTGTGAGATAATCTTGATCCTATTGTAAATGAAAATGAAGCCCAGAGGAATAAAGAACATTTTCTTTGAGGAAGTCATGAATAAGCTTCCATTTGCCTTCTTGTCATACTATTCTCATGTAACGAGTTGTCAAAACAAAGAGCTGCTTTAAATATCAGACAGACTTTAGAGGGTTCAAAGGAGGGCCATGAAGATGATCAAAGGGCTAGAGAACCTGCGCTGTGAGGAAAGTGTCCTGGTTTTAGCTTAATTCAGAGTTCATTTTCTTCCTAGTAGCTGCTATAGTGCTGTGTTTTGAACTTAGGATGAGAACAATGCTGATAACACACTGATGTTTTAGTTGTTGCTCAGTAGTGTTTAGTCTAGTCAAGGACTTTTCAGCTTCCCATGCTCTGCCGGGTGCACAAGAAGCTGGGAGGGAACGCAGGCAGGACAGCTGACCCAAACTGGCCACAGGACTATTCCATACCACCTGACATCACACTCAGTATAGAAACAGGGGGGAGCTGGCCTTGGGGAGCGATCGCTGCTCGGGAA
>VZTL01033836.1:0-13532 GCA_013400535.1 Scopus umbretta | reverse complement strand
GAGTTCCATATCAAACTTTGAAAGTAAGTTTACTTTGCACAGCTGCAAGCTTTGCTTACACAGCTTGACAATCAAGCTGCATTCTTTCCTCCTTAGGTATCGTCTCCAGCATCAGTGACAAAAAACCAGCAGACTACCTTATGTTTCCATTGACACATGTGCAATGTTAGTGTTCAAAATTATGTGCTTAAAGATCCATGAATGTGATAGAGGCATAATTTGGATTCAGGGTAATTCTTAGAGAAAAAGAGAGATGAAAAAGAAGGAAAAGAGCTGGTACACCAGGTGCCTGGTATTTCTAGTGATGGCAATGGGGTAGGGTTGTTGTTTTATTTGTAAACAGAACATGCCTGATCCTGAGTCAGTCTTGTCCTGCTGCGTGAACAGAGTTGCTCTTCAGGGCACAAATGCATTTTAAGGGCAAAATATGCCCCAGGGGCAGCTGTGATTTGAGAACTGAACAAACTGCTGCAGTGGATCCTGTGTTGCCTCTCCAGGGGAGAGATGGGGAAGGATTCTCTCCAGTTAGAGAGCTGCATGCTGTGGCATGGAGTTGAAAACCCGAGCGCACGTTTCTAGGGCAGAGAAAGAGAGGGGAGCGACTCCTCTGGCCACGCTGTAGCTCTCTACTGGACCAGTTTCTGGAAATCTCAAAACATTTTCATACAGTTGTGAAAAAGTGTGTTTTACAAAGTAGAACTGGGGACTGTTGTCTTACTGCTGTTGATTTTAATCTTTGTGAGCTTAATTCTTGGAGTAGGTGCTTTGAAACCCTTTTGAGAAAGGAAAGGAGAAGCTGACCAGAAATAATTTTGGATTCAGTCGTATGCTTTTCAGGAGTGTGAGCTCATGTTTTCAACATGACACCTGGGACGTGAATTCTGTGATTAGTCAATGGATATAATTAACAACCATCAAAAGTTATGTGATGTTGCCTAATGTTTCTTGCAGCTGGCAGGTGTAATACTGCATGAACAAAATGCCTCTGTTGGCTGTGCTAGTCTGTATTTTGTTGATTATACTTGTTTGCTGGTGGGCTGCCTGACTGTGCTGGTAGAAATACTAAGCAGCAACTTTGGTTGATTCAAATGCTGCTTTTTCAAGGACCGAAGTGCATACAGATTCTGCTGAACAGCCTTGTGAATGATAACTCAGACCAGAAAATCCACCACTGTGTTGGTCAGTTAGGAATTCATAGGTGGGCACTATTTTATTACCACCAGAGTTCTCATGAAAGGATATAATTAATGACTCTAGCTCGAGAGAGACTTAACAGGAATGGCACAAGTACTGATTTCATGCTTGAATGACGTTATCAAGCCAATGTAGGGAATTTCTTCTTTTTATCTGCATGTAATTCTAAACATAATTTTTTGTTTTGTTTGGCTGCTGCAGTTGTGCCTGCTATAGGCACGCACTTTTCTGTTCGAATATTATAAAACAAATGAATAAAAAATTCTCCTCCACATTAGAATTTGTAAAAGAATTAAATGCAATCCAGACTACTCTGATATTATTTCTATCAAAGGTGTTTTTTTCTTTATTTTGTGGGATTGCTGTGTTTCTCTTGTCCTGGCATACAGTGCATCTGGGGATGGTTAGCTTTATTGTATTATCAGGTTAGGGTTGTTTTCTCTGTCAAGGTTGTTAAAGGTGAAGTTTGAGTAGTAATTTTGATATTGGCCATTGTGTTCATGTTTCATCTTTATATTTCATGCTTAAAGAGGATTTAAAATTAAATGTTAGACCCATAATAATAATAATACATGCAATGGCATATGCATGATTTTAGGTACTTTTCTTTTATGCAGGAATACAGGGTCATGAGTTCAATGAGCTCATATTTTAGCCAGATTGCTTAAGGCAGATGCCTCTGAGGAACATGTTGTTTGCCTTGTTTTCTGTCTTTGCCATATCATGACTAGAGCACTGCAAGAACCATCATTGAGGGCCATAGGGAGCCTAGAGGTGGTATATCTGCGGTAGCTGGATTGCTAAGGCAGGCATTTCATGTCGTCATACTGCAGTGATTGCGTGGGACCTGCACTAAATGCCTGAAGATACTCAGATACCGGGCATTGGACATTTCCAGACACCTGATCCGAACTTAGCTGAGAAACCCTGTCTTTCCTAATACGGAATCAGTGCCAGTTTCCTTCAGTGTTACTGCCACAGTGTTGAGATCAGCGATGTTCAAGTTTGATTTTACTTGCTGTATAAATAATAAGCTGCTTTAGAATATTTATTATGAGGACCCATGATTCTGGAATCTGCTGCATCAGTTTTTGAGAAGTAATTGTTACTCTTTCAGGCATAATTTTAGGAGAAAATTCTGAGGCAAGTTGCTTGACAGGTAAGACAAGAGAAGAATTAGAGCTGTTGCCACACTTTTGCTTTCTTGAAAAGGTTTGAGTATAGGGGAGTTCCTGATGCTTTTATTGTGCTGCGTTTGTGTTTCAAATGGCTTTTGAAGGTATCTGGAATTTGGCATGGGCAGTTTTTTGTTTGTACATTATAACGCTGAAACTCCACTAAAGTTCTATTTTATCTTTATTTCTTCTCTCACGATATTAATCAATTACCTCAATTTAACAGGACCACAAAATGCAACGTATTCCAAAAGACAGTTGTACAGCTTTGAACTGCCCAGAATCGCAACAGATCCCCTTATCTCACAGTTGCTGCAAAATCTGTAAAGGTAAGGTAATAGCTGGTTATATATAAGCTCAGTGTGATTTTCCATTCTCATAGCTTATATAGACTTTTTTCTTATAATTTTGAATAAGACACTTATACGCATGATAATCACTGTACATCTTGGGAAGCTGAATAGATAACATCTGCATCATAACATCTGAAAATTGTTTGTAAAATGTCTAATACTGTAAATTCTGTGAAAAGTTTACTGGCACTTGTGTTTTTCATTCTAGCCAAAAGTGGATGAAAAGTCAAAGAAATCATATACATAATTAGTGATTTTCTACCCTTCACCTATTCACATGTCCAAACAAAATGAAATTGGAGAAATGTCCATGTTCCCCAGCATCTTTCTGAGATGCTGTGGGATGTCTCTTTTAGAGAACTGTTCATGCTATGCAGTTGTTCAAAGACTGGAGTAACTTGTTTGCCTGTTTGGGGTTATAGTCTGCATCTAGAAGCAGAAACTTTGGGCAATATTTTTGTATGCTATGCACCTTTCTGCATTGCACCCAGACTGATCATTACCAAAGGGAAGAGATGCACAGTGTTCTGTGTCTTGAGCCCACTCTTTTGATCTGGACTAATACAGGTATCTTCAAAGATACAAGCAATTGCATCTTCAAGTGGCTACGTCTGTTTCTTCTGTAGATAAATGATGATAAATTGATACTGGGCATGAAAGAAGGTGTTAGACTCTTGGGCTGATTTTAGGTATGATTCAGTGAAAAGAAGAGTGCAGCTATTCTTGTTTCTGTGCTACTCGGCGCAAACATGAAGGATATGATTAATGACATCAAGCAAAGAGATAAGAAAGTAGAAGAAAAGAACTTGGGAAAAGTTGATAGGTCTTGAAGTCTATCACAGTCAAAAAGGATTTTTTAATTATAATTCTCTATAAAATCTTCAGTGGCTTAGAGAAAAGAATTATGTGTTTCATATGCCAGGTATAGCTAGAAAATTTTAATATATGTCAGATGAGTGCTTTCTGAACATATTCAATCCTACCTGAACCATCCTAGCTTGGCCTCTCATGAGCTATGGAGCTTATTCTTTAAATAAGCAGCTGCTGTATGCTATTATTCAGCAGCATGCATTTTGTTTATTAATACAGCTGGTAGGTAAGTGTTAAGAATCTTAAGAAAAACAAAAAAATCAGTATAAAAGCTGTCACCCTTTCTGGATAACATGTGCATTCTTCGTTATTTAATGCCAAAGTCTGATACAGCCAATCCAAGCCAGGAAATCCAAAAATAAGACTTACTGCTTTATCTTTAACTCAGGCTTCAGTAAGGAAGACAACAAAAAAACAGAGAGTAGATGATGTTGCCTCTGCCATGGCCAGAGGTTGCTCTTGACACACACATTTCTGTCATCAATGAGTATTTTAGACCTTCTAATGCTAGTAAAAGTGTAGAGCTTTTTGCTTCTTATTGCCCTATGTTAGATAACAGCACAGTGAATGATAATGTTTAAGTAACATTATCTAAATGTATCTCTAGGTTACAGGGAGACAATCCATTGCAGGAAAGAAAGAAAGAAAAACATCTACCTCTCATATCATAGTAGGACTGTGATGTTTGCATCATGACCGTGTCACTGGGTCTCAGTAATAAAACATTCTGCCTTTACAAGCTCTTCTCCTTCTCTTGTCTTGTTTTACTTGGTTTGTGTTGCTCACTGTTCATGAGCTGCCCAGGTGCAAAACACCTCCTCTGACCTAACCTCCAAGCAGACTCTGCCATTGTCCTGCTTGAAGTGCTCACTTACTTAGTTGCTGTGAAGTTAGGGGTAGAAGCGCTTTCACAGCAAAATATGAAGCAGAAGCCAGGTGGAGCGATAAAAATAGTATTCTATACTGCCAACAAATATTTGTTTGTTATTTTGTAAGAGGCCTGTATTGCAGCCTGATTCCAGCTTGCATTCTGGAGCTGTTGCTGTTACACCAGTCCTGATCCCCTGAGCCTGACCCACATTCCCCAGTTCTCTTGTGGGAGATTTTGAAACAAGAAAATAGTTATTGGAAAACAACAGTAAAGTACTGCTGCCTGATCAATTCTAATGCTTCAGTTAAAAAAGAATGCCTTAAACTAATTAAATTATTGAGAAAGCAATGAAGGGCACAAGCTCCGCACCTTTATAGACAGATATGGAAATTGTGGAAGCTTCAAGTCAGTTGCTACAACCAGCTTGAATTCAGCATAATAAAGGATGATTTAATGGTGTTCAGCAACGTAGCAGCATTAGATTTCTTTAGAGCAAACAGAAGGAATTTACAAAAAAAAACCCCACCCACTGAGTTGAAAGGTTGAATCTAAATTTTCCAGCCTGGAAAAGAACTTCAGAATCTTAAAAAATTGTAATTAAGGTACAATGGAAAACACTCACACTCAGGAAAAATGGAAGGGAAACAATAGGAAAATAGGACATAGGGATGGCTAAAAGGTGAGATTTTAAAAATGAATTTCTCTGAAATGGAAAGGGTGATGCAATCAGGGAAGAGTATTCAGTCAGTGGAGCTTGAAAGGAAGAGATAAAGGGAAGAGGAAAGCAAAACAAGTCAATGTTAATCAAAGACTTTTGGTTAAATGTAGAAGGATTTTATAAATACACCTGGGAAGAACAAGTGCTAGGAAAAAAAGTAATACCACTAGTAAATGAGCTACTGAGTGTCTAATCTATTGAGCTTTTTTATAAATGTCCAAACAAAAAAAAAAAAAAGAAAATGGAGAAAAATATATAATGAAGAAGTGTCCTGTAAAAGTACATAACAATGACAAGGAGACAGTAAGGGGATTTAAGCAAGCCTCCTATCCAGCTGCCGTAGATCAATGCCATAACCTGAAATTGAATTGAAGACCTAGAGACCATCTGTTCTTGTGGCCTTTACTACTCCTTTCATGTGTTTCGTGCTTGGTACAATTAATTTTTCTGTATCTCATGGACAATAGAAAGGTCGTCTTTGACCTAAC
This sequence comes from Scopus umbretta, assembly GCA_013400535.1. Taxonomy (NCBI): domain Eukaryota; kingdom Metazoa; phylum Chordata; class Aves; order Pelecaniformes; family Scopidae; genus Scopus; species Scopus umbretta. The sequence continues at coordinate 7,863 of VZTL01033836.1, read as the reverse complement.
TGAAAAAAAGATAGGACTGTCTCTGACAGGGATGTTTTATAATCCCTGGATTCTTTTTAACCCTCAATCATATTTGTTTCTGTACAGGCCATGACTTTTGCACTGAAGGACATAACTGTATGGAGCATTCTGTCTGCCGAAACCTAGATGACAGAGCTGTCTGTAGCTGCCGAGATGGCTTCCGAGCCCTTCGGGAGGACAATGCCTACTGTGAAGGTAGTACCTTGCAAAGATGCATAGCTCCCCTGAATTACTGCGGGAAGAATGTATTGATTTATGAGTTGTTAAAGGGATAGGGCTGCTAAATGCAATGAATTAGATATGCAGCATATTAATCAACGAAAATAATTATCTCTTCGATTAAGTTAAAAAAAAAAAAAAGAATTCTGATTAGTGTCAATGTTGCAAGTTAGTGTGGCTGAGGTCTTGAATTACAACCATGATTCCATAGGAAAGTTTTCCTTTTTTTTTCATGGTATTCAGATATTCAGCAACCTAAAAGTCAATAGTGTATTAGTGTAACATTTCGTTTCTCTCTTCACTGCTGCCTGTTCCCATTCTCTCTCCCCAGGAAGTAAGTAACTGCTATAGACTAGATACTAGTATTAATCATACTGAGTAATGATTTATTATTTGAGCTGCTCTTTTAGTACCAGGGAGCAAGAAGCTACTTAATCAGAAGAGAAGCCTCTATAATTTGTGTCTTTACAGCCTAGTGTAATCCTATGAAAAAAAAACATCCCCACTCCAGCAGCAAAAGGCAAAGTCCTCTGCACAGTCTCTTAGCTTTTGTGCTAACTGTTGCTCCTCCTCAGGAAAACCCTGATTCTGCAAACACATAACACTAGTGTACTATCAGTCCTCTTCCCGTAACGCTTAAGTGTTGGCAGCAGGATGGCCTTTGACTAATAAGGAGCGTGGCTCAGATTTAACCTGTTAAACTGAAAGTTAAGCATCTGTGAGTAGAGTCTGAGGTACTCTGCAGTCCCACCGAATACCTGGATGGTTCTCTGTCGTTGCACAATTACATGGGATGAATCAAGGCTTTTTAAGACTGTTCCTTTGGCTGAACTCTGCAAAAGTTAATGTCTGCAGCTTACTTGAGTTAGTAGCTGCATTAACGTCAGCGGGAATGCTCATCTGTAGATTTAGATTTCAGAATTTCATGATTGTTTTCGGGAAAGGAGCATATAATTAATTCAGCTTCGCATACCTCTCTGCTTAATGTTTACGGTAAGCTTTCTGATGGAAGCCTATTTTGAGAAGTAGAATGAAAAATCATGCAGAAACAAATCCCTTGCCTCTCATCATGTCCCACCAGGCATCTGACATCAGGACCTGCTGTATAGCTTGTTCTGTGTTGCAGCATCAGGGACTTTTTATTCCATAGTCCCTGGAGACTACACCGAGGCTTAGGCTGTGGATCTGCATTTCTGGGAACTCATCAGCCATTTCCTGTTCGAGGGTCACTGGAGCAATGGACTTACAGTGAAATCAGGTGCTTTAAGAAGGTTTTTTTCTGTGGCTCTATTGTTAATCTGCTGAATGAAAGCAGAAAAACAAGTTATGCTGTCTTAGTGATCTCCACATCACTCAAATTAGAGTCCGTTGCTATGTGTGGAATTTGCCAGGCATGTCATAACCAAAAAACAAAAGAAGCTTTTTCATCGACAGTGGTGGTGAAATGTTTAGGTGAGGACACAGCAGATTATCATGTGTGAAACTGATGCATTCGTATTATAAGTGGATTTACCAGTTTGTGCAGTACATGAATTCAGTATGATGATTTTTTGGGAAGATTTCTTGGCCAATTGTTTCTGTATGGGCAAATGACACTGTTTCTGAATGGTAACTATTGATCTACTTAAGTGCTTTCAAAAAACTTGCATAAGTGAATAAAAGGTTGGGACACATTATTTACATAAAAATAATAATTGCATTACTAGGTTTGGATGCATTAAATTCTGTCTTAAAAACGTGTATGATTTAGGGCCTGATCCAGGAGCACTTCCTCACATTGAAGATAGTGGGAATAAGTCCCATTAGGAAGATGTGCCCACATGAGCAAAGCTCATGAGATTGCGTCCATACCAGATGAGGTCCTCCCAGCCAAGGGTGAAGCTAACTCAGCACGCAAAACAGCCTGGTTTTGTTGCTAGTTATGGGTTCATGAAAGGCAGGTCCTGTTTGACCAACCTGATCTCCTTCCGTGTCCAGGTGAACTGCCTACTGGATAAGGAAAAGGCAGTGGATGTTATCTACCTGGACTTTAGTAAAGCTTTTGACACTGTCTCCCATGGCATTCTCCTGGAGAAGCTGGCGGCTCATGGCTTAGGCAGGTGTACTCTTTGCTGGGTTAAAGACTGGCTGGATGGCCTGGCCCAGAGGGTAANGCTGGGGGGAGACCTTACTGCCCTCTACAACTACCTGAAAGGAGGCTGTAGTGATGTGGATGTTCATCTCTTCTCCCAAGTAACTAGCGACAGGATGAGAGGTAATGGCCTCAAGTTGCACCAGGGGAGGTTTAGATTGAATATTAGGAAGAATTTCTTTACTGAAAGAGTGGTGAGTCATTGGAACAGGCTTGCCCAGGGAGGTGGTGGAGTCCCCATCCCTGGAGGTATTTAAAAAACATGTGGATGTGACACTTTAGGACATGGTTTAGTAGTCATGGTGTTGTTGGGTTGACGGTTGGACTATAGATGATCTCAGAGGTCTTTCCCAGACTTAATGATTCTATGATTCTGTGTACCATAGCTGCAGTACATGCACCACACTTGAACTATGCACACTTGGTACTGAGTCCAGAGCTGGCCTTGGTTGGCCATCACTGACTGAGCATGCAGGTCATACGCTGGAAGGAGGGTAAATAAGGTTACAGGCTGAAACTTGAGGATTGTTTTTGTGGAAGAGGAGGGGCAGGGGCCTGAAATAGCCATATTTCTTCAGGGTTGTGCTTTTAGTATTGTATCCCTTTTTCTAGCCTAAATGTCTCTCTATGCACTGAGTTTTTTATTTCTGTTAAGAGACTCTTGCTTTAATATTAAACAATTTAATAGCAAAGGGCACAATAGCAATAGTGTAACACCAAGTCTTTTCAGAGTCCTGTCCCTCATCTTGAAAAGATGAAATGGTCCCAACCTCCCTTGCCCAGCACATATCCTTTCTTCACTGTGCTATTATTGTGACTTTAATTTTGTGCAATGCTAAGTGTAGAAATGTTGAGTTAACACAAAGTCGTTCAGAGAAGGCTTTTTATAACAGCTGGAGCCCATGGGTATGATAGCTGTTTCTATGTTCGCACTTCACAAACTTCAGATATACTGCAAAATTGGATGTCGTTGATTCTGTGTTAGGGCCAAACGTTGCTAAATAGAATCCTGACTTGTGCCTCAGCACTCTGAAAATTCAAAGAATAAATGGAAGTAATGATGCTCCCATTGGCAGAACTTCTCTGTAAGGTAGAAGAACAAAAATAAAAATATTCGAAGCTGGTTTCAATGTGTGTCTGGAAAAGCTGCATAAATTTCACGTGAATGATGGAAGAGTTTGGCTTCTGTCCTAGAAAGAACTGGTGCTTTTCCAAAGCTGGCTGATGTCTCTAGATTCTATTATGGTTGATACCTTTCTGGTTTATAATAATAATATTTGTTAATATTTATGCCATGCTTAGCTTTCCCTTGGAGGACTGTTTAAAGCAATACTTAAAGAGTTGGGATTTCTTCATTTACGTGCTGTAAGGCTTATTCCAAGTACTCTGAAATCTGTTTTCTGCCTCAGGTTGTTATGCAGTTTGAGATACCTTGTGGGCAGGTTGGGTATAGATTATGCTGTGCTGCCCAGGTGCTTTTGAATATAGCATCCGTGGTGTATAGCCTACCTAACATCAACATTTTACAAAAACAGATGTTCTGATGAAGTGTAATTAGTTTTTCTGAAAGCAACACCTGCAGTGCTCTCAAACTGATGATGCCCTTTGGGATATATTTCAAGTAGTGTTCAATGCCCATTACATTTGTGGTGGTGGAGTTATGCTGAAAAAGTTTTTAAGGATAAAGTTTGTGACTCTTGGTTATCAAGATACTCTGATGCATCTAGAGGAGTGAAATATACCCATATTTCAAATAAGATGGGTTTGCAAGTAGTCTGCTGGTGGCAGCTTTAGGTATTCTTCTCAGATCCTTGAACCTAATCTGTTTTCATGTACTGTGTCATGCTCCTCAAAAGATGCATTTGGGGAGGAGGTGTTACTCGTACTCTTTGGAGACTGCGTGTGGAAGGATTGCTTGAAGTCCGATTTTCTGATTTAATAATACCACTCAACTATCTCTGTGCAAAATCTGATTCTACTTCAGAAGTGTTGCCAAGGATTGCTGATTAAACAGAGGAGAGTAGGCTCAAGAAAGAAGACAGGAGAATGCAGTAATCTTTTGTAAGCACTAGGACTGAACACGATCTGAGAAAAACAAGTTATTTGCTTCTTTATCAAGAGGATTTTGCCTGATGCAGAGGCTGTTTTACATCATGTACTGATTTTGGCTGGGATGAAATTAATTTTCTTCATAGCAGCCTGTGTAGTGCTGTGTTTTAGATTTGTGACTAGAATAGTGTTGGTAACACAGGGATGTTTTAGTTATTACTGAACAGTGCTTGCACATTTGGCTGTCTCTGTTTCTCACAACCCCTGCAGTCAGTAGGCTGGGGGTGGGCAAGAGATTGGGAGGGGGCACAGCCGGGACAGCTGAGCCCAACTGACCAACGGGATATCCCAGACCATATGGCGTTGTGCTCAGCAGGAAAAAACAGGGTTATGCTTTCTAAGGTGGCTGTTGCTTGAAGACTGGCTGGGCGTCAGTTTGCTGGTGGAGCTGGAGAGTGATTGCCTTTGAATCGCTTTTTTTCTGTCATTTTCCCCTTCATTTATTAAATGGTCTTTATCTCAAACCATGAGTTTTTTTCTCACTTTCACTCTTTTGATTCTCTCCCCGTCCCATTGGAGGGGGAGAACGAGCGAGAGGCTGGTGGGTGTTGAATTGCTGACCAGGGTCAACCCTCCACACATCACAAATTTACCTTATGAGTGTGTGGTCCATAATGTTTATTTTCTGATATTTGGGAATTTAGTTGTACTAGTTGCACAGTACACAACCTAGCTAACTTAACAATTGGGAATCATTTAATATTATTAAACAAATTTTTGTGAAAACTTTTTCCGTCTTTATTCTAATTTATCCTTTTTCCTCAGTAACTCTCCTGGTTTCTCTGCTTTGCCATGTTTGTCCCAGTTTCAAGTGCAGCAGCTGAAATTAGACCAACGACTGAGTGACTTTGTCTATGTTTGAGAATTGCATCAGCTTCACTGATGATTGTCCCTCAAGGGGAGGAGGTCTTCAGTTAGAAATATGCTGTTGAATAAGCTAGCTTGATTTGAGTCATTGTCAGTGAAGGGAAGTAAGCAGTCTTAGAGGATGAATTGTCCCTTTCCAGAGTGGATGTCTGAAGCATGTCAGAAGCACCTCATCAGGTTTCCCTGAGCTCACAGTTATATGTTCTCATTCTGCTTGGAAAGTTTTACTAATTTATCCCTGTGTTTGGGTAAAAATACTAATACATTATTCAACTCTCTTCCCCAACAACAAAAACATTACACTTCACTCACCTAATTAGTACAATCTGTTATTAATCCTACTGTTAATCTTGTTGATTTGTAACTACTGGATTACAAAAATAAAGTACATTTTCAGAATGAGCCTGATTTCTAGAGATGGCAGTGAAGAGAAGAAATCTTAAAAAAAAAAAAAAGTGATAATCAAATTGCAGTAGGATACATATTGCATCATATTGGCCAAGTGTAGTAATTAACAATACATTTTTTTCTTTTGGCAAGTGTAATATTGAGAAAAGCATAAGACAGAGACTTCTGTAATGGAGAAAAATCCCAGTGTATTAAAATATTATGTCCTCTGGGTCTTTCATAACCAATATTGGGCTATTTGCTAGCTTTGCTGTCTTTGCAGTATGCACCATATTCTTTGGGTGAGAGTCTTACTTAGGAGCTCTGCAGTACTGTCAGTTTTGTGGAACTCTGAAGGTTACCCAAGCTTATCTCTTCATACATACTTTTTTTTTTTTTTTTTGTGTAAATAAGTAAGATGTGGCAAAAGTATCAGATATAGCTAAGAAATAAAGATTTCCATCTCCATCAACTGGCAGTGTTTGAGTCATTACCTTGTCATGTTGGGTTGGGTTGGAAAACGAATCAAGCAGAAGGAAAAACTTTCACTCCAGGAGGGCAGAATGTTATTTCCAAATCTCTATTAAAAAGTAATTAAATGTTATTAATATTAAAATTAAACATTAATATTAAACAGTATTAATATAGTATCAATTATTAATATTTTTTCTCAGCAAAGGCAGTAAGTGTCATTTCCATCGTTATGTTACTGAGAAATCTAAATATGAAGAATTATCAGGCCAGTTCTAATGTGTCAGTGTGTCAGAGTAGGCCAAATCCTACTTCTTGTCTGCCATGGCTCTTACTCAGGAAGATAACAAAACAAATTCCTAACTTTAAGTGTACAAATAGTATCCCTGACACGAGTTCATAAAGTGGGGTGCATGCTGGGGTACAGATAGTCCCTCCGCCTATGGCAGTGGAATCGTTTGTACATGTACAAATTGCAGGATGTGATTCAGTGTTATTTGATTTTAATTACTTCTACAGGAAGGATGTTCAGACTGATTCTATCATCTACCCATAGTCAGGACTGACAGTGATGTTATTACGATTAAAAAAAAAGCTGAAACTAATCATATAAAGGGAGACTCTTGGAAACTCTTTTAGAGTCTTCTGTGTTAGCAGTGTCTGGCAAGGAGATTGTATTTATTGTACCGAGAGCAGCCCTTTTCCACCAGCAATAAAAGCATACATTGCATTTTGTTTTCAAATGAGAAATTAAGGTGTAAGTTTTCATACAAATGGCTTAAATCTGCAACCTCAAAGCACAAAAGAGAAGAAACTAGACCCTTCATTTTATTCTTCTTTTCCTTTCTCTCCAGTTTTCACTGGCAGCTGGGAGGTGACTACTGAAAATATTAGATGCTGTCACTGTGCTGAAAAGTACCCACAGCCAGCTGGTTGGTTTTCTTACGTAACTTTTAAAACCTCAGTGTGACACATCTTAACGATACATAGAGGCTGGATCCCCAAGTGCTGTGACAAAGACACAGAAATGCCTGGCATTAAATCAAACTGAATTTAAAATAAATATTCTTTTATGAAGAGTGCAGAGCAATGGCAGCCACAGTGATTGTATCCGTTATGGTACTCTAACTAGCGTGGCATCATTTGAGAGACAGCTGAGTTGTGATATCGCCACTCGTTTCTGTAGAACAGGCAGTTATCTACTGGATAGCTTGCAGGAATGTGCTGCATGCTTTAGACCCTGCCCGAACCCTGAATAGAATCATAGAGTCATAGGATAGTTTGGGTCGGAAGGGACCTTTAAAGGTCATCTAGTCCAACCCCCCTGCAACGAGCAGGGACATCTTCAACTACATCAGGTTGCTCAGAGCCACATCCAGCCTGACCTTGAATGTTTCCAGGGATGGGGCATCTACCACCTCTCTGGGCAACCGGTTCCAGTGTTTCACCACCCTCATTGTGAAAAATGTCTTCCTTATATCTAGTCTGAATCTACCCTCGTTTAGTTTAAAACCATTGCCCCTTGTCCTATCGCAACAGGCCCTGCTAAAAAGTCTGTCTCCATCTTTCTTATAAGCCCCCTTTAAGTACTGAAAGGCAACAATAACGTCTCCCTGGTGCCTTCTGTTCTCCAGACTGAATACCCCCAGCTCTCTCAG
>VZTL01033835.1:0-22538 GCA_013400535.1 Scopus umbretta | reverse complement strand
AAAAAAAAAAAAATCCTTGTTTCTAGGAAAGGTCTTTAATTTAGAGGGGGCTGTGATTGCTAGGAAGTAAAGTATCATTTTTTTGTGTGTGTTGGTTACCGTATTCTGGGAACAGATAAACAGAATCAGGTCCCAAGGCCAATGGTATTTATTCTGGAGGGCGGATTGGGATGTTTGCTGTGAATGACTGGGGCAGGGACAGGACTGGGGCTGGAGAAGAACTAAAATCCATTTATTCTGAAATTTCTCGGTGCTGCTCAGCCTGTGGCTCTCCGCTCCTGCCCGTCTCCGCCGCAGCATCCCTCTTTTCCCTCTGGTCGGTCAGCCCTGAGGCAGCACGACCCCGCTCCTCCCCAGAGACGTTTCTCACCCCTCTATTTAAGAATGACTGTTCTGAATAATTTAGTACATTGGAAATCTTTGTTCTGTACCTCCAGAGTGATGTGGAAATTTGTCTCAAATGTGAAGGCTATCTGAAATCAATAATATAATCAACTTTAGCCACATTTACAAAGATAATATTTCCATAATATTGCCTGATTTCAAAGGGAAGAAGAAAGGCTGTGCAGTAGAAAAAGTCATAAAAAGTATTGCAGTGAAGCAGCATTAAATTTTAGAAAACTTTTCCAAGACCATTAATTGAACTTTGTTACAAGATTTAAATGAGATATTGAAAATCAAACACTGTGGCCTAGTTTTAATTGCCTGTTCTTCGATAGAGCATAATCTTGGAGATGTAGTTTGTATTTTGTATGTGTAAAGAAAGATTCAGCAACCCCCCGGAGAATTGGTGTCATCTGTTTACTGCTTCAGAGATCGACATAGCATTTAAAATTATTTATCTTGTAAGTACGCTGGTTTCTCAGCCGAACTTCCATGTGCCAGCACACCTCGGGGAGCATTCGTTGTTGCTTGTTAAATCCCTGTTCCGTGGTGCTGCTAAAAGCAAGCCTTAATGTAAATATCATTAGGAGTGTCTTAAAACTGTTGCTTATCGCTGCTCTGGTTCAGCACTACCATCTCCCTCCCAGTAGCTTCCAGTCCTGCGTGCGTGTGCGTGAGCGTATCCCCAGTAAAAAAGGGCTGTACGCCTGTGACCGGGGCAAGGCTGGGGTTTGTGACGCTTCAGATTTTGCGGTATGCAAAAGTAGCTTCACCTTCCAGGCTGGTCCCGTCAGAAATGCCGGTTTTGCTCTCCTCCTGCATGAGAATGAATTGTCTATCAGAAAGGAGGTGGATCGTTTGCTATTACTCACTGTCTTTAAAGAAATCGTTAATGCAGGAGGATAGGGATATTCCAAATGCGTGGGCTGAGCTGGCAGTAGCTGGAGTGGCAGTGATTTGCTGGGTCTCGAGCCCAGCGAGTGCCCTGGGATATGCAGACGGGGCTTCTCGAAGGTGGGCGGATGCTGGACCAAGTCAACACAAAATTACAGCAGGGAGACATTCACCTGGTAGGTTCTCTGTCTAGAAACGCCGCTCCTTGCCACCTTTTCCTTATACGCACAGTCTACTGCATTTCAGCGTCAGCCTGTTTATTCAGACAATAACTTCTGAATATTTTATCGTCCGAGTTCACTAAACTTAATTTTGTTGCACACCGCAGAAAGCTAAAAAGGGAGATAAAGTGTGCAATGAACGAAAAGCAGTTTTTCAGTTCGTGCAGACTGAAGGGTGCTGCTCTAAACCCAGGTGCCGTGTGTGCGCCCCTCGCCAAAACCCTTGGCACTGCAGAGTACTTGTAAACCATTTCTCTGAGCGTAGCTGATTAATACCCGTTCCTCATGGCTGTGCGCTGGACCGGCACAGCGTGGACTTGCAAGCGAAGTTATTTAAAGGAGGACCAAGCAGAGTTGTGTAGAAAGGGCAGGAGTACTTACGCTGGCCCCTCTGCACAGGCGTGCCGCACGCGGTCGCAGCGGTCTCGCCAGCACCCCCCCGACGCTGATGCAGCTCAATTTGTCTGCCGCTCGGCGGTGCCGAGCGAGCTGATGCAGGCAGCCTGCTGACGTGAGATCCGTCCCGAAAACCACCGGTCCTGGAGGTCTGGGTGCGGTGTTTGTTTGCAATGGTGTGAACAATGCTGCAGAACGCACGCGCCGTGACCGTACGTACTGAGCCCCGTGAGGTGCTACGCCCCGTGGGGTGCTACGCCGTACATCGGTGTTCCTCGGCGCGTGGAGCGTGACTGCACGTCAAACACTGAGATCAGGACCGGCTCCCAGCAGCTTGAAGTGTGCGTTTGGTCCACCAGCAAATAGAATCAGAAACATTAACGTTAGAAATTTTTCTTTGTTATTTTCATGTTTCAAACTGACACTTTGTAGCGAGGAAGGAAAACATGGACTTTATAATGTTCATATACTAGAAGTAAATAATGGTAGTAACCATCCTGGCCTGAGGCACTGTCGGTGCTTTGCGCCGCAGGCAGCCATCCCACCCCACGGATGTTTTCATGTTTTAAACTACAGCTTCTAGCAAGGAAGGAAAACATGAATTTTATAACGCTCGTACTGCAGAAGTATATCATGGTAAGAACCATCCTGGCCTGAAGCATGGTCGGTGCTTTGCCGCACAGGCAGCCATCCCACCCCACGGAGCATGTGGGAATGCGACAAAATGGGAAGGGAATGGACTGTTTTGCTAAGTTTGGTAGTTCTGTGCTCGATGGCTGTACTGACGATTGCTCCCTGTCCTCACACAAGTAATTGTGGCCACGTAGCCAGAGTTTTTGAGACGAGGACAATCAAAGTGCTAAAAAGATACGCTGTATTTTAAACTTCTGCCGTTTCCACACGCCGTCAGCAGTTAGTTTGTCAGCTTGGCGGCTGACACTTAAGAGCAATTCTGTGACAAATGTTCAAAATCGTTCCACCAAAGGACGTGGCTGGAGCATCCTGCCGTGGCATCCGCTGGGAGATCGGCAGCTCCCCGCCCGGAGCCCGTGCCCCCCCCGTGGCTGCTGCAGCAGAGCTGAACACCGGCCGGTGTGGGCTGGGGGGGCTGAGGAGGGCGCAGGGCCCTGGACACTTCGCTGGTCGCAGAGGCCAGAAGACGTCGGCATTCGCCGCAGCGGTAAAGTGGCAGTCTGCGCTTAACCGGAATGTCTGCGCGCTCGGGGAGGCGGGGTGGGTGCCTGGTAAGTGCCGCGTGGGAGGTGCTGTGTCCCTAGAGCCTTGTAATGCAGAATGACCAGCGGTGAGAAGTTAATTACGTGGCGAGAGGGTTTCCGAGTAGCCTGACCTGAGGCTGTTGGGGTTTCCTTATTCAGAGCAAACCCTTCAAACACACTTGGCAGGGAGCTGGCTGGTAATGCTCGCGGGCTTGGGATCAGAAGAGCCCGGAATGGGATACAAAAAGTAAAGCTGCAGCTCAGTTGCATGCTAATTTTACATATCTCCAAGTTAGGAATCGCCAGGTTTTACTCTATAATAGACCTTTTATCAGTCAAACAATTTTCTTCTGCAAACGCTGTCTCCCACTGCTAATAGAAGATAAATCTTTGTAGGTGTATTGTAGCTAATACGTTTGACGCAACTGAGACTGCTTTTATATTGTGAAATAGTAGCAGGAAAGTGGTAAATACAGCTTTAACTTCTTTTTAATGAGACTTAGTGGCTGGCAAGAGGTGGGGAAGAGCAACTTTCTGCGTCTGCAGGAATCGCCGTGCTGCGTCCTGCTGGGCTGCTGGTCTTCCACGTCTGACTGCCGGGGAGCGGCTCGTCCCGGCAGTGCGGTGAGGTGCGCGCACGGTGCAGCATTCGAGGCTTGCCTTTTAATATTGCACTTAGGAGAAGTATTCCCTCAGTCATTTTTCCATTTTAAATTTTCATAAACTGCTGAATATTTGATGAAAACAGAACCAGTCCTTACTGTGCTTCCTGTGCATATCAGCGAGTGGCTTGCTTTAGGGTCTCGGGGTTTGCTTATGGGTCTGCATTGAGTGTTTATTTGGAAATAAATGCACCTGCAGGATGCAATTAATCGTATTTTTTTATGTATTGTAGAAGAAACTCCCAATATTGGGAACATGTGGTTCACGGTAGAGAAGGTTTAATGCAACTTGGCAGAAGTGAATTTTTGATGCAGCAACAATCCGATAATAGCCATAATTTGTCACTTAATGGACAAGTAAACAACTCTGGAGAAATTAAAATAATTCACTGTGTTAATACTGCAGGTTGAGCAGTAAACAGGACACATATTCATGAAAAAGAGACCAATTTAAATCCAAAGGGTATTAACTCTGTCCTTTCAAGAAGGTGCACAGCTATTTATCTTTTGCAGCTGGCAGCACCAGTCCGGTGGAAGGGATCCTCCGTGCCGGCATGGCAGAGCAGGCGCGACTTCCATCTGCTTTCTGTTCCCAGCAGAAGCAGGAGCTGCTTATTTTTTCCTCTGGCGTCGGTTGCGCGCCGTGGCAGTGTTCATGGCCTTCACTGCAAATCGGTGCTAACCGTTGCTGGAGAGGAGGCGGATACACGTCCCAGCGACTGGAACGCACCCTGGGGAGGCTTAGCTCTCCATTTATGGGGCATACGCACGGCGCTCTGTATTGACTTTTCTAAATCTGTTATCTCTGCATGAATCACATGGGTACAGAAATGGGAACTTCTGACCCAAACTTAAACACATACTTAACAGCCCCAGCCAGATGAGAACAATAAATTGGATAGCTGGATGCTGTGCGTGTTGGAAACGGCAGATGCACAGATGGTGGGAGAGGCAAGACGTGCATAAATGTGACGGTCTGGAGAACTACGATATTTACACCTGGTGAATGCTTAAAGAGAGTGGCTACAATGAGACATCTATGGCGCTAACTGCTGATCCCTTTTCTGCTTCTTTTTCTTTTTTCTTTCTTTTTTGGTGGGAGACTGCCGTTACAGAAAAATGATAAACCTGAATTGCTTCCCATTGGTACTAGAGAGCTGCAGCTCTCGGTTCCAAGGGGATTGCTTAGCCTACCTCGTGAGTTTTAAACCAATTCCCAGTCATGCAGGCTTTCCACCAGTTTTTAATCTGGATGCTTTGATCTACCAGCAGGCATCAGATACTCCGGTTTCCTTCGTCTCTTTCCTGATACACCGGCCAAGCTTTCCATGCGGCGGTGTTGTTTCATCAAAAGTTTCGTGGTTACATAGTACTAGTTTTCCCCTTAACTAGCTAGCTGGGCTAACGCTGGTAACCAGGAGCGAGTACTAGGCAGGGGGAAGAGCTGCGGAAGGACAGGAGGAGAAGGAGGGCTGGACACGGCAGCGGGGCCGGCGCTGCCGAAGGAGAGCAGCCAGCACCGTGGTGTGCCAGGTCCCCGTCCTGCTGGCTGATCCTGCGGGTTTCAGCGGAGCCCTTAGTGATGTTTTCAAGGAGGTGCTGGCCAAATCATAGCGCTTTCTCTGTCTTTTGAAAAAGTGAGTGTGCCAAAGCTTCTAAATTTGAAATAATGACAGTTCTGAAGGAAAGCTGGAGGACGGAGCATGTGCAGGCAGTGTAAGAGAGCAGTCGCACCGAGACTCCCTGGCTGCCGGCGTGCCCAAACTGCCTGGTGGGATTTTCGGTGAGAAGCGACACTCGTGTCTCCACACTTGAGAACTGAACCCGTAGTGTTGGCATCAATTGTATTAAGTCTTTTATTATAAAAAGCACGACTGACTGAGAGGTATCAGGCACCTTTTGCTGGAGGTAAAACCGTTGTCTAGTATTCATTGGTATTAGCTTCACATTTTGATGGAAAGTGCATGCCTAAAGCAAAGGTAATTTTACCAAATGCGTTACTTTTATTACTGTACCGAGTATAACTGGAAGTAACGTGGCCGACAAGGATGGCCGGTACCGCGTGTGAAGCCGGGTGAACATGCGCACGTGCCTAGTTTGTGGCACAATCTGTTGTTTGTACGATTTCACCTTAATTTTGTGTCCTGACCGCCTCTGAGCGCACGCCCTTGGACGTACCTGTGCTGAGCATGCCAGGCGGCGCGGGCTTTTGTGCTGGAAGGGTGAGCCAGCGCCGGAGGGGGGACTGCCACCAAATGCAGCACTTTGGTGCCTCTGAAGAAAGGATGCTCTCTGGAGGATCTACTGGTACTTGAGTCAAGCCCGTGTAAACATTTGCCTTGCAGGTGCCTCTTCGTGCGTGAGAGATGGGAGATCGATAGAAGATCCTGGGTTTGCTTATAAACGACAAAAATGCAAACGTGAGTACNGCTCCTCATAAGGCTTGTTGTCCAGACCCTTCCCCAGCTTCGTTGCTCTTTTTCATATACATATACTATATGAGACCTTTTGGATGAAGCATCTACAGGCTTGCTTACCCTGGTGTTTCGGGCCTTGCATGCAAACCAGCTCCGATGAGGTCAAGGGCAGTTTTATCACAGAGTTTAAAGAAAAAAGGGTTGTGCCAGCATGCTTCTATTTCCATGGGACAGCACAAACAGCAGCAAAGAAATCTGGGTCCCAGGCCCGTTCTGCGTGATTTCCCAGACGGGAGGCAGGTCAGATACTGTCCTTTCAGTCTCCAGTGCACTGGGTTGATGAGAGGAGGTCGGGAAAGAGCGGCGATGGCGAGCCCCAGCAAGGCACACGCTGCGTGCTCCCCGATGCAGCCGCTCTGCCTCGTCGTACGGCAGCCGCAGCAGCGAACCTTTTAGAAATGACAAGGTGCGACGCAGAAACGCGATCAAAGCAGTTAACCGCAGTCTCTGCATGGCCGAGAATGTAATTTTCTTTTTGGGGTGTCTCGGGATTTTTTTGAGACCTAGAATTTTATTTTTACTGGCATTGCTGTTAACGTCATGCTGTTTTTACGTCCGGTTCCTGCGGGTTTGAAATGGTCAGTGCTGCCGGGATCAGGATGATGATGGAGGGCTGAAGGTTTCTTTTACAAGGGAGAGGGCTTTGCGACAGCCATCGGTGTGCACCGGTGGAGCGGTGTCGGGATGCTGCCCAGCTCTGCGTAGGGGATGCTGCTGGGCAGATTTCCTGGGCGTGCTGTTGGAAGGAACAGGGATGGAGTTCCTTTCCGTTGCGTGCTCTCTGGCTTCTTGTTCTGGCTCGATAAAGAGGGAGCGCGTGACCGGCGTATCCAAAGTTTCAAAATGATAACAATAATGTTTAGCTTTTTCATTGTATATGCGGTATGAGCAGGGTAGGACTGATAAGGCAGGAAAGTGGGAACGTCGTAGGAATGCAAAGTCCCGGCATGGGCAGCCGGGGAGGGCGGAGGCGGGCGGGCAGCAGCTCACGGGTGGTACCGAGGTTGCTTCTCACAAACCTCAGCGATGGTGATTTTCGTGACTGGTGTCACTTGTGAGCAGCAGGCACGGAGACAGTTTCAGAGGTTGCATTGCCTGGAATAAAATACTGACCGTTTTACATGACAGAGGTGAGAGTTGTGACTCTGTAGTTAAAACTGAGTTGAATTTCACTTTTTCACAATGCATTTGTTTCTCCTGTGAGTTTAACCTTGATAAGTTTTACTACATTCGGTCTGAGGATGGATGAGTATTACCCGTCTCCACATTGTGTTTCACCCCAGACAGTGTTTTCTCTGTATCTTAACTTCATCATGCTGTAATTTTTATCTCCTTATATGCTCATACTTATTGATATACTATATATATAGTATATTTTGATATATAGTATATATAGTGATATATATAGAGAGAGAGTGTGTGTACTTATGTTTGAAATGTCTCCACTTCATAGAAGGTGGAAAAGAAATTGCATAGTCATAAAGGCTGGTGAAAATTCAAACCGTGATGGTTTCTTGTGCCTGAAACCACGAGCAGAGAAGTGTTTTCTGAGCAGAAGTGCCCAGGCACGGACGCTCACAGACTTTATTTGGTACGCTTTATGGACGATACGGCGGTACGCAGAGTGGAAGTCCTCACCGTCACTCAGGCCCCGCTAACACCGAGTGGGCACCAGCTTCTTGAGATGGTTTGCTAACTGGGCAGGTGCTGAATCACCATTGTCGAATCCTGCGGATTGCAGTTCAGGGAATTCTATAAAGTTATAGCTAGATGGGACGTAATTATATTGCTATCATACGCTGTAGGTAACCCCGTGAATAATTACAGTTATCCAGCCCATTGCTGTACATCAAAGGCTGTCAGATAAGGGTCTCTTTCCACTGTATGTTCTTCTAAAAGCTGTATATGATATATCTTTCCCTACACTGAAAGCTGTAGCTCACATGCAGGATAACTCCTTCGGCATAGCCACAAGCTCCTCGTTCAGTCCGTGACCAGTGAAATTACTGCTTAATGTGAACCAGCCTAAAACTTAGCTACCCTGTGAGAAATCTTGAGTGACCAAAATAATCTGGTCCCGGAGGGTGATTTCACCAATGGCAAAATATTTTACTGTGAAATTGTATTAGATGCATGCAAGATCAGGGTCTTTATCAGTAGCTGTGTGTTATCTCTTCCACCATACACCAAAACCTGAGAAGGCCACAGACAGTTCTTTTACAGCCTTTTAGTGGCCTCTGGGTTTTTACTACATTGAAAACATTGAAAAAAACCAATGGGAGGTTTGGTGTGTGTGACCCCGCATTCATAGCCCAACAACTATACACATAAACATGGGGCCAGCACCATGTGCAGCGCGGGAGCATCCTGAACAATTTTAATACTTAGTTAGCCTTTTCTTCTGATTAATTAAGCGGTTGTTTGAATACTAATCCCTATTCATTACTTACCAGTAATGCCATAATTTTGTCTCCTGGGTACAGAAGATTAAAATGCCCAGGAAGCAGCCTGAACCATTGAAGATACTAGTGGGAGCTGTGTTACTTTGCAGGCATAGCATGATTGAAAATATTTGTCTTCCTCCATGATTAATAATAAATCAGGCCACTTACGATTCCTACTTTAGGTTTTAATTTTAAACAAGCTGTTGAAATACAGACTGTATGCAGAAAAAAAAAAAAAGGTTCATAACAGGCTCTGTTTGGATTAAAAACAGAAGTTTTGTACAATCTTGGAAGTAAAAAAAAAATACAGCTATATAAAAATTCAGTAGTAACATATGGTTGCTCTCTGGATTTGTTGAACAGGGAAAATTTATGTCTGCAATCACACCATAAATCTTAACGGTTGTACAGAGATGAAAGCCATACTGTATGTATATGAGAAACGCCCCAGTCAACAGTGCTTGGTTGGATCAGCTTTGGGTTTTCCAGTGGGAAAGTCTGGTCCCATCAGACCAGGGATAGGAAAAGTCTGTCCAAGTGTCTGCTGAGACCAAGGAGGTGAAGACCCAAAAAACGCGTGTTTGCAATGACACGCTATTGCCACAAACCGAGGAACCACGCGACGATCTTATTGGAACTGGTGAAGAACGTATCTCAGTGGAGCTGCGGTTTGACTTTCTCCAAAGATTCAGGTTCTGCTTCTCCCTTCCGTGGAGGTGGTCGTGCCGTGCAGATCACCTGGATGAACCCGGAGCTCAGCCGCTCCGTCCCTCTGGGCCCGGGGATTCATTCCCATGGGCTTCTGTGAAGATTGCAGCCTGAGAGTAAATATTTCACTTCTACTCCCTGAATTAGTTTTGCTGTTATATGTGATTTCTTCATTAAAAAATGGGAGTAGAATACCGATATCAAACAATTTTTGAATAAAAATGGAGAGCCTTACACAAATATACTAGTGTGTGTTTTCAACTAAGGGACATTCTTTTTCTCTGTACAGCTCGGTGCTATTCAGTAGTTTATTCATAAATGGAAAAAAAAAAAAAAAAATGTGCAATAGGAGAAATAACTGGAACTACCAGCACCCTAAAGGAAAATGGAAAATTTTGTCATTGGCAAGTGGGTGAGCAGAACATCAGCCTATCCAAAACAGCACTTACAGACTTGCAGATTTGTGCTTGAATGGAACCATATTTTACTTTCTGTAAAAAAAATATTTTCAGGCTATTGGTCACAATGTTTCTATGGTAACCGATATAATTTCATTTCAGTGATGGATTACAGAGGAAAACTCCAGGGAGGTTTGACATGACGGAGTTTCATCTGACAGAGCCTGGCAGATTGTTTCTCTGGAGTTATTAGGCAGTTCTGGTTCTGCTTTGTAATTACTGGACATTCCTTGGGACGGCTGCGCACAGCGTCTTGGAAAAAATACTGGCAGAGCTGCTCTGCTCTGGCCAGGAGAGACCCTGAAGTTTGTTCACTGCCGGAGTGATGGTTTCGGAGTAGGCGGCAACGCACTGCAGTTGATCCGACCCAAACGCCCCCGTACGTTCCTTCCTCGCGCCCCCCGAAGCTCCCGGGGTGCCTGCTGCTGCTGAATTCCTCGGCGTCCCTGGCAGGCGTGGTGTGAGCCCTGGTGAAAGCGGGTTCATGCAACCCGGGTGTCGCTGCCCGCCGCGGCGAGGGAAGGGCAGGCCGGACCTGCCGTGGCGCCGGGGGACGCTCGGGGACGTCTGCGGCCGCCCCGGCGGGGCTTAGACCTTGCGGTACGCCCCGGTGCCACAACCGGGAGCAGCGCTGCTTGCTTCTCCGCGAGCTGGCATTGGGTAAACACCTAATGAAAGATATTTCTAAATTGAAAAGCAGCTTATCCGTGGGTGGTACACCCCTCCCAACGAGGTCTGAGTAACGGAGCCCAAGACTTGGTAGAAATCCCGCGTCGCTGGGGTAGATGGCTGCCGAGGCCGGGGCGGGAGGCCGGTTTTGGGTAGAAGCCCTCCCCTGCTGGCAGCGGTGCTGCGGGCCCTCCCGCGGGAGCAGTCGCCAGTCTCCCACCCTGCGTTGTAGTGGTTTGTGGCCCAGGCGTCGTGGAGTTTAAGGTGCTTTACGTATATATTATATCAATTTATATAGATACCGTATTAATTTAGCGGGAGAGTGATCGGCAGACCAAGGGAGGCTTAAAGGGGTTCAAGTACTGGATCTATTCTCAGCTAACCTGTTTTGGTGTTTTTCTTTCCTTCCTACTAGTTTTCAATGTGGCAGGTAGGAACCTCGATATACTATTTTTTTCTAATCTGCCAGGTCTTGTCTTTACTTAGTACTGGGGTCCAGGGAGTTACTCCAGGCTCATGCTAGCGTACTTGGCAGCAGAATTTGCCCGTAAAATGTGTCTAAGGTAATTTTTGAGTTTTGAGCCATTTTATTGCAGTCATGCAGCACAGGCCTGGTTGCGTTGGTTTTGCAAAGAATCAGCAAGCGACAAAATCTGAGATCTTTGTTTTTGAAAGTTAGCTCTTTCTACTGCAGGTGTAAAATACAGGTACAGATAGAGCAGTCAGAAGAAAGCTAATTTTCTTTTTTTTGAGGGGATCGATATTCCATGGTAGGGAAAGATATCTATTCCCAGCTATAGTTTTATAAACAACATTTCATTATGCCTATTATCATAACAGCCCTTTTTATCTCCTCTGTCAATATTTGCTCTATCAGGCAATGTCTTATCTTTAAAGTGAAAAATCCATCATCGTGGCAAAAGGGAAAAAATACATTAACAGCCTACCTGCTAATTTATATTTGAGGCTTGAGGCCCAAAAGTGTTTTAAAGAACTCCTGTCTAAACCCAGCAGGTTCCCTACTGATCGCGTATTGGAACCGTTGCAGGGAAATCCCTCACCTTTTCACCGCGAGGACTGGCAGGAGGAGCGCAGGCAAGAGACGCGCCGTTTGCCGCGTGTCTTTGTGGGCGACCAAACGTCCCGCGGGGCTGCAGCTCCCCGTGGCCGACAGTGTCTCCCGGGACCCTCTCTTGGGAAAACAGGAGAGTGAGGAGTCAGCTGGGTTGGGGACCGCGCCGTGGGGAGAGGCACACTGTAGCTCTCCAGCTGAGTTAGCAGTTAATCCCAAATTCCTCTGTAATTTTACCTGCTGACTTGCGTGAAGAATTACAAATTACCTTGCCTTCAGCAGGATTCGAAATCCCATTTGTTACTTTCCAGGGTAATTTTAGTTTAGACTATACTTGCCTTTACTCCAGCGATGATGTGCTGTAGGTGGTGAGATCTCTCGGCCGTGATTTTGGGAGGTCCCGTGGACCCATGCAGCCCCACTGCAGTGAAAAAAACGAATCGTACACTTGAGAGTCTCTTAATATATTGAACCGGTGTTGAAATTATAATAAAATTTCTGGTGGGAAAGGTGCTTCTGAAGCCACACGAGTGCCAAACGAAACAGGAGTAGGCTGCACGTGGGGCTGATGGCCCACCTATTTATTCCTGGAGGTTCTGCACCAGAAGGCGATGTAGGAGACACATATGCATTATTAAACCCCTCGTTCTTACGTGTTCTCAGCACTGTTAAGACTAATGAGTACTTTCCGCTGACATGTCGCTGGTTTTAGTTTTGTGGAATGAGTATCCTGATAAAAACATCGCGTATCTACTTAGTGAGGGGAGAAAGCTTTATTGTTCATTTTAACCTGTTTCTGTTGAGAAAAACACATGAGGCATTTCAGATACATATCATTTCCATTCTAATTCATCTTGAGCTCTATGGAAAAAATATGCAGTGTATTTTTATTCCATTGACATTGCACACACACATACACTGCAGACTGCGGTGGTAACTGAGCCTCCAAAATTGCATATAGTGTGTGTAACACCTGGCGTTAGAGGAGAGGTAATTGTAGTGCTTAAAATCTATGGCAAGTGTCAGGAATAAAAATGTTACTGCTGCCTCATTTAAATAGACGGGGATAGTCTGCACGTAACAGAGTAAGTGCCGGCGTGTTGGCCTGAACTCTCTGCTGCCTTTATTTGACAGAGAACAGTCTTGGAAAAAGATTCCTGACGGTACGCTGCTGGGGTGTACAGCCAACAGGCGTTTCATCATTTAACGGCATTATAAAGAAAAGGCAGAGTAAGTTATCTGCAGATAATTTTTATTTGCTTGAGGGCAAGGAAGGTACCTTTGCAGCCTTAAGCCGTTAAGCCTGAATCCGCTGGGGGCCTCTTTTGTCGGGCTGGTGGGATGGGGCCGCTCTTCCCACCCCTGCCTGGGCTGGCGCGCGCCAGCGGCACCGCGCTTTGGGCATCTCGGCGTGGGCAGCGGGAAGGGCCAGCGCCCCGGCGCGCTTCTTCCTTCTCCTCCGCGGAAGGGCGGTGGGTTTTTTTTAACCACGAGTTTTTCGGAAGGTGTTAGGTAGTCTCCTGGAAGGAGCCGCTCAAGTAGCGCGTCGTGTCCCGGCGTGGTAGGCGAGGAGCGCTCTCCTGGGCTGCTGGCCGGAGATGCTGGCACGAGCACGGTGCGGGCGCGGGAGAGCTCAGGACCGCCGGGCAGTAGGCAAGGGCCGCGCGCTGCCTGCCTGGCAGGGGTTGCTCCTCTTCCTCCCTGTGAAGCCGATGAACTTGCTTTTCATTTCATCCAGTGGCTCTTCGTGCACTCGCTCTCTCAGCCTGCTGCTCCGGTGAAAAATTACCGCCTTCATCGCAGCAGTGAGGGATGGGAAGGGTTAATGTGGCATCCGAAGCGGAGCGAGGAAAGGGAAGGGAAAAAAATAAACTGAAATCAAGAAAAAGGTCTTCAAAACAATTAATACGTGTCGGTACGTAGCTCATCAAATGCCGCGCATAGGCAAATCGCGTCATTTTAAAAAGGTTAACACCTTGGCAGGTGTTGTTGCCTGTTCTTCCTCTAAAATTCCAGTGTAATTTCTGACTTCTTATTCTGTTGTTTATCTTTCAGCTAAGTAGATTTTAAATAAAACAAATATTTATGCCAGTAAAGCACTATAGCTTAAATATTTAAGGAAAGCTAAGCAAACAAAACATAATAGCGTAAATATTTAAGGAAAGCTAAGTGAACAAAACCAGAAACCCACACAGCTGAAGGAAACTGCCTTAAAAATCTGAGGAGGAAAACTTCATAGACAAAAAAAATTATTAGTTTATCATTTAATCACCGAGTTGAGTGATTCTGTGTATTAATCTTTTTTCCTTCAGACGCTGGGGTGCTTTGACCTCGCTTTCTGCTGTCGCCTGGGTCTGCATTTCCCTCTGTGTACAGAGTGGATTCTGAAACCCGTGATTTTCCCTAGGGAGTGCAACATATTCATGCATCTTTGCAAAGTATTATGTACCTCTAATATTTATGATACAAGAGCCACTTAATACATGATCTGTAAGCAGGTATGTGGTATTTATTGTAATAGTAGTGATATTGTCCTCCTCCATCAGGTGCAAAACTGCGTTTCCATGGCTAGATTCGCCAGGTCAGCAGTGTCAGTTTATATACATGGTATGACAAAGGTGTAGATTAGACAGGCTGAAGCAGCCCGGGTGCTGTGCATTTAGCAGTTGAAGTACAAAACAATTTTAATGTAGTTGGTGCTCCCGTGGGACAGTGCGTAATTCGGAGAGACATAGGGTGATTTACGGCTTTCAGTGCTCTTTTCCTCCTGGTTGTGCAGAGGAGGCTGGAAGTATGCAGAGCTGTTTCTTGGCCATGAGTACGCATAGCTTCCCGTGTCAATTCTTTATTTGTATTCCATTTACATTTCCTTTTGCTGGGCAGAAGCATGAAGGCAAGCTCAAACACTGAAAGAGCATGCCTGGGGAAAAATTATCCGCCTTTTCACCCTGCCTCGTTTCTCCATGAGTCTTGACAGCCTTTAAAGCCCTGGGCTTCAGGACGTTTCCTCGTGGCACATCTTCCTCCCGGCACATTTTCCCCGTGTGAATGATACCAGAGGTTTTTCGTTGTAAATAAAACATCCTCTGTAGAATTTGAAGTGCGTTGGCTTTGAAGTTATAATTGTGTTAAGCAGGGTAATGTGGTGGAAACGCTCTGTCAAATTACCTCCGCTGGTGGTCAGAACAAATGCTCGAGTACCTGTGTCTGCAGCTGGGGTGATTCGTAGAGAAACGTAGCGGTAATCAGTTTGGGAAATGGAAAGGACGCTCCCTTCTTTCTAACGCCACTCGCATCGGAGAAGAAACTACTGGAGAGGATGGGTGTCACCCGAAATCCCACGGCAGCCTTGTCTTCCCAGCAGCAGAGTCGTGTGCCGGGTGACGCTGCATCCCTGCGGCTTCCCCGACTGTGCGTCTGCTGGGCTCGGAGAAACAGGATTTGCACGGAGTCCCGGGATGCCCAAGGCGTTCCCGGTGTGCCCCGGCCGCTGCCCTGTGCAGGTCCCGGCTGGATGCAGAGCTGCGGCTCTCCACCCGTCTCCTGGCCACGATGCTTGCCACAATCTGTCTGTCATCTCGTCCCCGTTCAGGCTGACGTGACCGGGACAGACGGCGTGTCAGTCGCCTCCACCGAAAGGAATGCTCTAAGCGCGGCTGTCAAGCGGTTAGGTGTTCTGCGTGGTTATGTCTGTTACAGCCTCACACTCTGTTTTCTCTTAGCATTTTTGTTAACAAAGCAAACCCTTGTTTTTTTTCAAACTTGGTGATTTTAATATTTATAATATTTATTTATACTGCTTATAAGGGATAATGATAATTAGGCCTTCTCCACACTGGGAGTCTTTTTCTTTATTAAACAAAGGTGATCTTTACTTGCTCTATGACTGACGCTGATTTCTGCTATTCGGAAAAGTACATTGCACCCTCAGTTATGAACCCATATAACAAACGTTCTTGTTATTCACTTTTTATTGTACTAGAAAATGAAGAGGGACGTTTCTTATTTATTGGATTAATTAACTTTTTTACTCATTATTTGTTTCAGACAGCTTTTGGATGGCAACACAAATTCATTTAAAAAGCAGAGCAGCACCATCTTAAAACTCTTTTACGACTTGAGCAAAACTACTTCAAATACGTTGAATGCCTCAGAAAAGCTCCTGACAAAATATGTTTTTAATTTTAAAATCTTTTCCGTACTAAATAATAGAAATACAAGCTAAAGTTCATGAATAGAATTGCTGGCTATTGAATCATTTAAAGACATTGCAGCTAATTGCTGTGAGGCTCTTTTGCATAGTTTTATTCTGTCTGGAAGTGGGAAACCAGTTTTTCTGCTTTTTCACCTCCCGCTTGGCTTCTGCACTTTGAATGAAGGAGCTCTGGAGGAGAAGCCGACTGAACAAATGGAAATTAAGAAAATACTCTCCCTGCACCTGCAGAAGAGACTACAGCCGATTCATAATTTCACAAGCTGCTTGTAGGTGTATAATCGGGAATTTCTCCCAGTTCAGTGGTCTGCCTACCTCTGAAACTCCTGGTCCAGTTACTGCTTGGGTATTTATATGTTTAATTGAAATAACTTGAGAAAATCTGTGTAAAGTTTGACCTGATGTGCCCTGGCACATTTAAGTGTAGTTTTTAGAAAGAAGACTTGGTTAAATACAAGGTCTTCTACGTTTTTGTGTTCTTAAATCACCTGTTGGACAGACCTGTATGTAGATGTGGATGGTAATCTGATATAAAATCAAGTGTACTCGTACAGTTATGAATTGCATCGTAAATCCCACATGCGAGGGGGTAACATTTTTAGTATCCCTGATAGATCATAAAATGAGATATAAAATAGGCATTACATGCCCACTGTGTTGAGTCTTGGGTAGGCAAATAGGAATTTAGCTGCTTTTCCTCCTGTCTTCCTTTGCACCTACAAACCCAGAATACAACTGTACAATGTCAGCAGTTTCTCCTGTTTGTGGTGGAGCAAACTTGTATCTCTGACCTTAGATTCTGCGTTTTAGTTCCGAGATGACTTTTTTAGAAATACTCCTTAGGTTTTTTTCCTCGTGTATGTAGTGTTTATCTTTTTTTGACCAGATAGAAGCAATTCATCAGCTTCCGTTACTTTATCTTTGCGAGGGGAATTTTTTCAGGTTTTTAAATGGATTTGCTTTATAGCTCTCCTCTGGTCGTCTTGCAGGTACCACGGCTTTTTTGATCTCTCTCAATTCCTTCTCCTGGGCAGGTATGAAAAGGCACCAGCTGTGAAAATTGTTACCTTCAGGTTTGCTGACAACAGATTTCCATGTGTTGTTCCTGTGTGTCGGGCATACTGATTGCATGTGTCTGCATTTCAGGCAGGGATTTTCTCAGGGGCAGTGGAGAGGAGGACTCCCCAGCATCCAGCCCTCATCCACGCCAACGGCTTGGTTCATGTCTCTGATATCCTTGCCAATCTGACCGGGGCTCCCCAGGAGGTGTTAGGGAAAAGAAAAGCAGCGTTTGCTATCAGGATGCTGTGATGCTGTCTGAGGAGGTATCAGAAGAGGCATAAGATAAAGCTGTCGCAGGATGAAAGACCCGGGGCTCAGCGCAGCCCCACCATGGGGCTCGCTGGGAAGGAGCTCCCTTGAGACTGGAGAAGTGTCTCCTTAGAAGGAGCAGTATGGAGCACAGCACCGCGGTGTTCTCCTCCACCAGTTGTAACACTTGGGCAGATGGGGAAAAGGAGTCCTAACTGTCTGCTTGTGTATTAGAAGAAGCTTATTTATCCTGTCAGGGTGATGAGCAGCTTTTTCAAGATGAAGAAGCCTTCCAGTTGCCTTGTGCAGCATCCGGGACCCAGCCCTTGCAGAAAGCCACAGGACAGAAGTGTTCAAATGGATATGGACCTCTCTTCTTCCCTCCTAACCCTCATTTCCAGCTGGAAGCTTTGGCTAGCACTGGTCCCTAGGTTTTTAACTTCTAGAAATATGAGCTCTTTATTCTTCCTCCTCTGTTTGCAGTAATGTGGGTGGAAAGTTGTTCCTCCTCCAGGTGCAGTTGCTGGTACCACCAGAGAAAGTGGAAGCTCCTCTGCATGTTAGAGGATACCTAGTTGGGCAGGCAGAGCAGCGTGGTTACTCTCTCCAGCCTCTCATTCCCTGATTTGTACGTATAACCGGGATTACCCCGTCCCGGGTGCAGAATCTGGCACTTGCTCTTGTTAAATTCCATATGGTTGGTGATTGCCCAGCTCTGTCATCTATCTGGATCTCTCTGTAAGGCCTCACTACCCTTGAGGGAGCCCACAGCTCCTCCTAGGTTAGTATTGGTGGCAAACTTGCTTAATATCCATTTGATTCCTGTGTCGGGATCATTTATAAAAACATTAAAGAGCACTGGCCCTAAAATTGAGCCCTGGGGAACCCTACTGGTGACTGGCCGCCAGCCTGATGTAACCCCCTGATTTAACCTTGTAAGAGAAGAGGTAAAACGGCGGTGTCACTGTGGACGGAGACTCGGTTCGAGCCCCGCTTGGAGCAGAGAGCGGCTCCCAGCTGTGGGCTGGGAACACCACGTCGGCCATCCACCCCTGTAGTGTGGCTAAATATCTGGCCTGCGACCGGAATCAATCCAGAGCTGAGGTTCGAACTTACCAAGTGCTATGCATGTCTAAAAAGTTTGGCACTAGGCAGTTCAGAGGAAGTTCCCAGCATTTATGACCACTTTATTTTTTTATTTTTTTTTACCTCTTCAGCCCTCAGTTTTCAGGCTGGGTCAGTAATACCGCCTTGCATCAGAGGAAACCCCTGGAAAGAGCCTACTGACGTGTGTAAAACACTCAAGCTAGACCAGAGAACAGTGAAATGCTTGAAGAGGAAGTTAGTAATTTTATATTAGCTGTTTAGTAGCATTAGTTAGTATATTATAATATATGGATAGTTATATTCAGAGAAGGTTTTGTGTAGCTCACAGCAAATAACGACCGTACGAGCCGGGGCTCATGCTGAATGATGTGACTAAGATGGAATGTGGGAAGGTTGCTGATTAAGTAATACTTCCCTGCTAGATTCTCTGGGGAAAAGAAGAGTATGTTAACAGCTAATCGAAATTAAAGGATGTCTAATACGGTATTAAGGGGCCAAATTAAGGTTGCAGAACCAACCTTTGGCCACTTCCAAAGCTCAGAGTGATTTCCGCACAGTATTAGCATCTTTCAGTGCAGCTTTTTGTGTAACATGTACCGTTCAGCGTGATAGTAAACATACAGCACCCCGTGGGCCAGTGGTTGTATGCACTCTCACACACAGATCTGTGTATAGGTGCAGACCGAAGTTTGGGGAACTGTCAAGAGCGAGAAATGTCAACCTGCCTTGGCAGCGGTGAGGTGGGACTTCAGTAAGTGACGGGCATCTTTGAGTGTATGTGTAACTCACGGGGGCAAGGACTGATGGACCCGTGTGTAAGGTTGGTGTTTCTTCTTATCGCAGGTGCTCTGCCCAATATCGTGTGCCCTCCTCAATAAATGTGTATACATCCTTGCCCTCTAGTGTCTGCATTTTGTACGTCACCCTTGCTTAGCCTAAGTAAACACTCCCGCCGTCGTTGCGCACGTGTCTGTGTGTAAGGAAACAACAGTTCCGGATTATTTCGTCGCTTGGTGTCCTTCTTCTTTCCAGATAAGAAGGTAGGGTCCACACAATGGAACAGCGATGAAAAATAAATGAGAAATTTCTGAAAAATTCTCCTTTCTGAATTAATTCCTGAATTATGCTTTATTTTGCTTTCTTAATCTCTCATAGTCTTACATTTTGGTTTCTGTGTGTCACTACAGGTGGGTATTACTGGATAGGTGACTCCATGCACATCTTCTCCAAGAAAGTATGCTTGATGTTGTCCTCTTTAGAGGAAGACGGCACTGGTGATGACCTCTGAACCTTAAAGCTTAAAGACTGTGGTCCTTTTCCTTACAGGTTATGCTATAAACGTTGTCAGTCGTACACGGACATGGAAGATTGCGTCATTTGAATGGTGCCTGTAAATTTAACCCCAGACGTGGCACGGATCCCTGTCCTGGGCATGGCTAACAGTACTGTCACATTGACACTGGTGCATATTTGAGAAGAAGAAAGATACATTTCAGGTTGTAATTCACCCCTTGAGAAGGCTGCAGAGTACTTCTAACATCCAGACTTTGCTGCAGAGAGGAAAAGTAGGTCTTTCCAAAGCCAGACCTCCATAGAGAAGGAGCTGGACCTCTGTCCCCATTGGACTGAACACAGGGGTGGGCAGCAGTATATCGCCATACTCCAGATTTGTTAAAAAAACTTGATGAATCTGACGTTTTCATTACCAAAGTAGTGCTGATTATCATGTTTTCCTCCCTGTTCCTACGTATTTCGAGGTTTTTCTGAAGTTCTTCTTTTGCTCCAGTTTCCTACCAGAAGGTCCCAAAGCATGAAGCTGAAGGCCCTTTGTACCTCCCCCAGTTCGTACTGTACCTGCTGAGAATGATCGCAGCCATGAAAGCCGTGGCTGGACAGCACGCGGCAGCCAGGGAGCTGTGATCCTTCTGCGATTTACTGCTTTGTTGCCGAGTAAACTACAGCTATACACACATGCAGATAATACGTGCACACGTAACGTCACCATACACCCACGGCTGCTACGCATAGAAAAGACAGAACAGTGTGCCTTATAACATCCAGTGGCTGAATAAAAGAGGCAAGGGAAACTTAGTGGAGGAAAACAAAATTTGGTAGGATAAAAATAGCTCTTAGAGAGTTCTAGTATCACCTTTGGAAGAGTCAAAATTTCCCTCCTTGTTGGCTTGTCAGCTGTATCTACTGAATTTCACGTTCTGATCTAAAGAGGTAGATACGTTTGTAAAAGAGAAGCATATGAAAAAATGACAAGAGAGATGATTCAGTCTAGGTGGAGAAACTGAAAAGCTGTGTGCATAGAAAGTGGGTTTTGTTCCAACTTAGATCTGGCTTTGCCTAAGCAAGTACTTTTGTTGTTAAGAAATCTAGAATGTTCATGAATAATAAGAAGAACTAGAGTAAAGGTAAAAAAAAAATCCTTGCCCAGTGTGATTTATTCTGTAAACGGATTGATCGGCCTGTTTTCCTCCAATGGCATAAACCAAATAAATTTGTTTGTCGTTACAGGGCTTCCTGCTGGCTTTACCGCCTCATCTATGAAAGGTCCCAAGAGAAGCAGAAGTGTTTTCCAGTGACTTCTAGCGTGAGAGGGTGCCAGCCCAAGCAAGCCCTTCCTTGGACGTCTCGTCCTTTCTCCGTTTGCTGAGCTGCACTCCACGGACATCTGCAGCGTGCCAGCCTCTGCTCAGCCGAGGGGCGAAGGCAGGGATTCACTGGAAGGTGCTTGTAGGTTCTCAGCATTTGCATCCTCCCTCTGTGAGTTTAAGAGCACACAGGTGCTGACTGGTGCATGTCATATTTCTTTTGGATTCCCTCTGTAAAACTCTCCAGGCTTTGCAAATTTAGTGGCCATCTTTCATCCCCTGGTCAAAGTACACCTGGTGTATTAAATTTGGGGGTGTAGATCTGTGTGAGCCGTAGAACCCATACATGCCCTTTTCCCTGCCAGTCAGTTTTTCCTCCTTTGCCATGTGAATATTGTACATCCTAATTTTTTTTTTTTTTTTGCTGCAGGTTTGAATCATATTAGCTGGATGGCACATCATCAATTGCTTGCTTCATCAGCAGACACTGTCTTCCAGCCTTCACACAAAAGGTGAAACTGAGAAGTATTTTTAGGACAGGGAATGCTTCTGAAGTAGCAATTAGAGTGTTGGGCTCAACTTCACAAAATAAATGGGTAAGCAGAAGTACATGAAAGCAAACATGCTTATGAGGAAATGTATTTTGGGCTTTACATGCTTCTGTGTCTCAGAGTCATTCTCTGTCTACAATGAGAATGAACTCTCGAGACAAATCTCCATCATAAAAAGCAATACATGAAAAGGATGTATCAGGAATACCAATGGCTCAGGTAGTCCTCTTGTACCAGGCTGAAGCTTTGGCCTCTCTGAAATCCAAGTAATTCACTGTATTGTTTATAGCTATTTCCATTGTCTTTTTCTTACACATGTATCATTCGGTTTTCCCAGGTAAATAATGTCTTAAGCTTATGCATGGCTAAGAAGAATTAGCCAGCTCTGGGTAATTCTGGCCAGTCATCCTTGTAGTGATGGGAACCCAAATAAGAGTATGGAAGCACCAACCAGAAGACATGAAGAGGCCAGAAGTACTCCCCCTGTTCCTTCGCAGTGCTCTGCTGCCTGGCTTTTAGTGTCCAGTAATCTCTACTGATTCACTAACCCTCTTTTCTAGCCACCGGGAAAGGCACACGCAGTATAATTTATCTGCTCCAAAGCCACACGTGAAAGAGCAGATACAGCGTTATACCAGCTGAAAAGTTAGAGCAAGCCACTCTTATCTTATGGTTTAATATAGTAGGGGACAGTCTAAGTTTATAAGTTAAAAAGCAATAGATTGAGATACATTCATCACAGATTAACTGAACTTCTTCCTTGAAGGGGCTCATTGAAATGTATGGGATGTTCATTGTTGTGTGAGATGCTGTTTAAAACTTTTAACAACAAGATAAAAGCTTGTGACTAGGAGAAAGAACTGCTGTCATTGCTGGATTTAATAAATCTTTGGCTGGGACAATAAGCCTGCCATAAACCCAGACAAAGCCTATTGCTTAAAAGTTATTTTGGCAGGTGGAAAGGTAAGACATTCTGTCACTGCGGTTCAGGGCAATGCATGTCACTGAGCATGCCGAAACCTTCCTGGGATCCACAGGGAGGAGGCAGAAGCATTGTCTTTCCCTGACAATAATCATGGACTCACAGAACGGCTGGGGCTGGAAAGGAGAGCTGGAGTCTGCCTAGCACCGTGCTCAAAGCAGGGTCAGCTAGA